>NW_025565592.1:0-15264 GCF_020424385.1 Procambarus clarkii | reverse complement strand
CCCCCTTTTTCTATCTCCTTTCATCCCCCTCTTTCTTTTTCTCTTCTTTCTCCTCTTCCTCATCTCTTCTCTCTCTCTCTCTCTCTCTCTCTCTCTCTCTCTCTCTCTCTCTCTCTCTCTCTCTCTCTCTCTCTCTCTTCTCTCTCTCTCTCTCTCTCTCTCTCCTTCTCTCTGTCTGTCTGTCTGGTCTTCTCTCTCTCTCTCTCTCTCTCTCTCTCTCTCTCTCTCTCTCTCTCTCTCTCTCTCTCTCTCTCTCTCTCTCTCTCTCTCTCTCTCTCTTTCTCTCTGTCGTCTGTCTGTCTGTCTGTCTGTCTCTCTCTCTCCTCTCTCTCTCTCTCTCTTCTTCTCTCTCTTCTCTCTCTATGTCTGTCTCTCTCATCTCTCTCTCTCTCCTCTCTCTCTCTCTCTCTCTCTCTCTCTCTCTCCTCTCTCTCTCTCTCTCTCTCTCTCTCTCTCTCTCTCTCTCTCTCTTGTCCTATTCTTTCGTTTCTCTGTTTTTCGTCTTTTCAATGCATGTTTTTACGCTATATTTTCATCACTTTCTTCTGCGTTTGTGTCATCTTCATATTTGTTCTTTTCGTATTCGTTTCATTTACACATTTATTATCTGTTATTTCTCTTCTCTCTCTGTCTCGTTCTCCTCCTTCTCCCCCCCCCCCCCGGGCCTATCAACTGGCTGCGGTCGGGATAACACAAGCGTAAAGCAACACTGGTCTAAAATGTCTCTCCCCCCCACCCCTACTTTCTCCCCCCCCCCCCTTCTTTCTTTCCCCTACCCGAACCCCCACCTACCCCCTCAATCTTCCCCACCATCTCAACCCTTCCACATACACCGTCACCCCCCTTCCTCCACCCTCCATTCCCCCCCCCCTCCGTCCTCTACTCCCCCCTCCCACATGTCTCCCCCCTCCGCCCCCAAACCTCCCTCCGCCCCCCAACTTCCCCGCTGTTTCCTACAGCGTCAGAAACTTTATCGGAAAGAACTTACACAAATCGTTACCATTGTGGCTGGCCCTGAGCAGGGAATATAGGTTCAGCGGGAATTATTTCAGCAGGGAATTATTTCAAAACAGGAGGCCAGGGTCGAGGACCGGGCCGCGGGGACGCTAAGCCCCGAAATCCATCTCAAGATAACCTCAAGATAACCTTAGCGGGTCAAAATAAGTACTTGTAACAACTCACCTCGCATGTAGCTCAGAGCTGCAGTCGTGACATGTATTAGTAAAGACAAGAGCAGTAATGACAGTACTACTAGTAGTAAGAAACACAAATAAATATAATAAACAATGAAATAAAAAAAACAAAATAGGCGGGCCAAAATGGAAAATACATCTCTGGAGTTATATTAAAGTAAGTCACTTCGCTTCCTACAACATCTTAAGAAACTGAATAACTCGTGTAAAACTAAATCTTTAAAGAATTATATCAACTATGTCAACAACAACAGGCACGCGCCTTCTTTGTAACGAGAAGAATCATTGTGTGCCATTTGGCACCATCCAGGAGTCCCTGTGGCACTGTGTCCTCTTTCCTGGGAGGTGGTGGTCTCCATCACTCTAGTACCATCACAGGAGTGGTTCTTGTAGTAGTTGTAGTCGTTGTAGTAGTAGTAATAGTAGTAGAAATAGTCACTATCAGATTGGGCTAGTCAGTCCCCAGTACCAGCAGGTTCTGCGACTAAGCCTATCAGAGGTAAGGAAGGCAATGTCTTCCTTAACTCAAGGTAAGCAAGGTATGTGAATTATCTCTCACGGCACCTCGAAACTGAAGGCGTTTGCCTCAATGAGATGACTGGGTAAAGAGCTTCAACCGTGGCGTGGGGGCTGTGTTGATCAGGTCGTTCTGAACGACCTGATCAATTCTGAAATAGAAGTTGTATTTCCCATAGTTAGCAGTGTCAGTGCGACCTGATCAACACAGTTCCACGCCACATGGATGAGTGTTGATCACTATTGATCATCAGTTGCTTTCTGCTCCCCCAGCCTGTTCCACTACTCGAAGAATAATCATCATTGCCTCTACACTTTAGGTTGAAATAATCGCTATCAAACTGTCCCTTGAACATGCATACGAGTCATAATAACGATGTCATTCTTGACATTGATTCATAAACAGTCCTTCAACCTGTATGAATGTCAAATTCATGTAGTTTTAATGATTCAAACAATACTATGAAATCCGATAATGTAGAGTTAGTCACCTCAGTGCCCCGACTGCTCCACGAACCTTCGGTTAAGAGGAATAAAAGTCCCTTCGGTTAATAGGAACAAAAAACTTATAATCAACTGGTCCCTCGTAGCAATGAAATTCCAGACACTTTGGCAAGAGATGAAACACAAAGCTGTTGATGTTGGTATATTATATATTGTCAAATAACTATTTAATTAGGATGGAAGCTTAGATTCCCCCGGGGGGAGGGGGGGGGGAACTAAGGGAACTATCAGGGGAAAGCGCCAAGCCATTACAACTGTATAGCACTGGGAGGGGTCAGAATAAGGATTTGAGATGGGACGGGGTAGGGGGTGGGGTGGGGGGAAGGAATGGTGCCCAACCACTTGGATGGTCGGGGATCGAACGCCGACCTGCATGAAGCGAGATCGTCGCTCTACCGTCCAGCCCAAGGGGGGTGGGGTGAAGACACAGCTGTCTATGTAACGCATCCCCATCATCATCTGCCTGGTACAGTGATGTTACAGGGTACAGTCCGCCCATTAGGGGGTAAAGACGGGTGGTACAGACACAAGCGACGACTCATCTACCTGTTTGTCTTGGAGATTGAGATTAATACGAGATTTGACCTCCTCCAAAAAACTCAAATATTGCGCACAAGCAAATGGATATTTCCTTAAACATTCTTACTCAGTTGCCATACGTTGTAGCTAAGGTTCCTTGAGGTTACCTTGAGGTTACCTTGAGGTGCTTCCGGTGCTTAGTGTCCCCGCGGCCCGGTCGTCGACCAGGCCTCTTCCACTTACAAAATGAAACTGTGTCTCAAGTGCTTGCAACCAGAACTCTGGTTCGTAAGTATTATTAAACTTCTTAGTTCAGTTCATTTATTATGCACCCCACACCCATCCTGTGAGCGGTAGTGGAAAGTTTACATTCACTTCCATGCACTACTTACAGTAAGCCAACTTGGGATTATGGGTTAAGATTTCCTGTAGTACATAATTTTGAAAGAAATCCGCATAATTTCCTTCAACAATTGTGCTCGAATTATCTCTGAATTCCTGATTTGTTTAACAGAAAACAATATTAATTGTGTAGTTACGCAAGGTATGTGAATAGTTCGGGGGTGGTGGTGTATATATATATATATATATATATATATATATATATATATATATATATATATATATATATATATATATGCGAACAAGCTGAATGGTCCCCAGGACTATATGCAACTGAAAACTCACACCCCAGAAGTGACTCGAACCCATACTGCCAGGAGCAACGCAACTGATATGTACAGAACACCTTAATCCGCTCGGCCATCACGACCGGACAATTAGGAGGTGACAGCCGAAGCTATTTGAACCCCCCCCCCCCGCCGGGGTGGTAATCTTGGGTATAGTATTTTATCAAATCACCTCATTCTTTGTACATACCAGTTGCGTTGCTCCTGGCAGTATGGGTTCGAGTCACTTCTGGGGTGTGAGTTTTCAGTTGCATATAGTCCTGGGGACCATTCAGGCTTGTTCTCATTTGTGTTCCTCACGTGTGCCCCCATAGAATCTCTCTTTGGGGAACACGTGAGGAAGTCTCTCTCTCTCTCTCTCTCTCTCTCTCTCTCTCTCTCTCTCTCTCTCTCTCTCTCTCTCTCTCTCTCTCTCTCTCTCTCTCTCTCTCTCTCTCTCTCTCACTCTCTCTCTCTCTCTCTCAGTCAGTAACAACTCGAATAGTGTGCCCAGAAAATATTTAAACGAGACAAACAATTTAATAAGAAATAAACACGTGCAGTAGTGGCAGTATTGTTAACATATGAGGTAATAATGGCACCATCATCACCATACGTGTGGTAGTCGTAGTAGTAGTAGTAGTAGTAATAGTGGTAGTAGCAGGTGAATTCAGTGTCGACATTAATATTTCTTTTTCAGATTCCCTGATGTAATTCTCATTTCCCCCCTTTCTTTGGTATCAATCAGGGTGCTGGAAGAGGGAGAGAGAGAGGGGGATGGGGTCGCAGACACCAGCCCCCCCCTGGAGCCTTCCAGCGTTTCTCCCTTTCTTCCCTCTTGCTGCCGTGTTTGGATGTGGTAAACATGAGCATGAATGAGATGTCGGAGGGAGAATGTGATCTCCGAGGCGTGTTTTTGATAGTGAGTCGGGCAAACACGGCTCCGTATTACGCTCTTGAATAAATCTGATCTTTATTTTAGCGATATTAGCTAGTATAAACTCGGCCCGTGAGCCCCGGGTTTTTTTTTTTTATTGCCTGGTGCTCCTAGATACAGAAAAGTGGGCGTTGTTTGCGTAGCCTCGGCGGGCTCAAAGCTAACATTTAAATGCCAGGGAAGAGAGAGAGAGAGAGAGAGAGAGAGAGAGAGAGAGAGAGAGTGAGAGAGAGAGAGAGAGTGGAGGAAAAATAAATTCTCGTACCGCTGGAGTGTAAAGTGCAAATAGCATTGTGCGTCGGGTACACACACTAGGCGTGTCTGTCTTTATTCTAATCAGAGCTTATTGCGCGTTTCTTGAAACAATGGCCGGAGCTGGTTGGGCTTTCCTCCTCCCCCCCCCCCCCGCCTGGAGACTGAGGGATATACCTTCCACGGAGGCGGGGGTGTAGAGGATCCAGGGATGGTCAGAGAGGTCGGCTTCCAGCACGAGAGGATGCCTCTAGCAGCACTCAAGAGGCCAGACACATGTCTCGTACACGTCTTAGGGGAAACGCCAATCAGTGCTAATCGATTTCAGTCCTTAGCTGGCATATGTCTAAGATGGCATGACTTTTAATCTTTTTCTAACTTCGTCTTGGACTTAAATAGATATGGACTCCCACATTGGAGCCGCATACTTCTGGACTTGCCCCTGACATACGTGGTATATAAGGTTCTGTATTATTTGTTTTTATTTATAAAGGCAGTTTTCATATTTGCCAACCTAGCAGACCCAACTGAAAATATCCTTTTGCTGTGGATTTCAGATCTTATTCTCTATCTGATTCATGAAGGACTTCAGTTCTCTTATTTGGCACCTTGTGTGTGTGTGTGTGTGTGTGTGTGTGTGTGTGTGTGTGTGTGTGTGTGTGGTGTGTGGTGTGTGTGTGTGTGTGTGTGTGTGTGTGTGTGTGTGTGTGTGTGTGTGTGTGGTGTGGGTGGTGTGGGTGTGTGTGTGTGTGTGTGTGTGTGTATGTGTGTGTGTGTATGTGTGTGTGTGTGTGTGTGTGTGTGTGTGTGTGTGTGTGTGTGTGTGTGTGTGTGTGTGTGTGTGTGTGTGTGTGTGTGTGTGTTTCGATGTGAGAGACACAAGGACAACCAATTGTCTTTTTATTACATGTAATATTGAACGAAAGATAATTATAAATTTAGGTGATAAACCTACTGTTGGATCGTAGCCAGGCCTAAACTGCCACCTGGATCTTACCTTTCCCTGTAATTTAGAACTCAAAGACTCACTTGATACTTGATAACTTGATACTTGCATGATACTTGATACTTACAACTTGATACTTGATACGTAACTTGATACTTACAATTTTTTAAATGATCAAGAATTAGCTTAGATATTCCAGTGAGACTAACAACAGTAGGTAGTGGAAATGACGTTGGTGGTGATGGTGATGGTCGCTGTGGTGATAGTGACAACAGTGTATGTGCTGATGATAGTGGTAGTAACCCTAGTTGTGGTGATGGTGGTAATGATCCCACCCACCAGTTGTGGTAGAGGGGGGGGTGACAGTATTGGCGATTTCCACTGTGATCGTGTTTGTGGTGATTGGGGGGGGGGGGTTGTGATGGTGTCGGTAATGGTGACGGATGAACTGATGGTGAAAAAGTTTTTATTTTTATTTTTTTTTTTTTTTTTTATTATTATTTTCTACCACAAACGTGGCCACACATTTACAATGCTAACCAGCACTTGGTTATTGTTATTGTGGGAGATCTTCTTATCTATCACTGCCATCTATGTTCTTGATTCATCACTGTTATTGTATTCTCGTTCCTCTTTATTACTCTATTTTGTTCCTCGTGCTTATTGTATTGTTGTATCTCGTTGTTGCTGTGTTTTGTTCTTCATTGCTACTGCATTGGTGTTCCTGTATTGTTCCTGTTGCTACTCGTCTCTCCTCAACCTCTCCAGTGGCTGCTGTTACCTGTGATGCTGGCTGAGTATTGCAGGGATGGCCATGGGTGGTGTATTTTCCTTTCCTCCCCCCATGGGTGTTGTATTCCCTCCCCTCCCCATTGCTAAGTACTCGCATTGCAACAACAGTACTCGCTGCCTTTGCAACTGAGCCGGGAGTCGAGGAGGTGTGTGTGTTATACCTGGCGGAGAACACCAGCTGTCAACTTCTTATATCTGTTGAAGTTGAGTTTTTTCAACACATACATTAGTTTTTGTTGCTTTAAATCGCTTCTGTTTACCTTGAAATATTTCGCGTCACCTCACATCACTAGACGTAATCTTACGATCACCTCACGTCACTGGACGTAATCTTACGATCACCTCACATTACAAGACGTAATCTCATGTCATTTCACAGCACAAGACGTAATCTTATGTCATTTCACAGCACAAGACGTAATCTTAAGTCACTTCACAGCACAAGACGTTATCTCACGTCACCTCACATCACGTCATGTCGTCTAATACTCACCTTATTTCTTCCTGTCAGCATTCTAGCACCTCACCTGAAGACAGAAATGAAAGTTATTAATTATAATTAATCATTTACAAAAAAAAGATCTGTCAAAATACTAATGCGGTTATAATATACGAGGAAGAAGATCAAGATTGAGGAAGAAGAAGACAAAGAAAGGGGGAAAGCAGACAAAGAAAAAATAAATTGAATAGAAAAGAAGAATAGTGAGAGATAAATCCTTGCCAGAGAAAATGTCAAAATTGAACTCATAAAAACACTTAAAAAAAATTGTCAATTCTTGAAAAAAAAACTTTTGTCTTTGGAGTGGGTGGAGTTAGTACGTGCTTAAACTAATCATTAGACGACTAATTAGTGCTAATGAGTCTGTTGAGTAGCGTGCGTGACTACAGGTGGCCTAGTTGAGAACAGGTGAACACACACGCGCGTGATAGAGTGTATAACAGGAAAGATAACAGGGGGATATGAGGTGGATGATCATCAGCTTTTGTTCACGTCGTATAGCGTTTGCGTGCGTGCGTGCGTGTGTGTGTGTGTGTGTGTGTGTGTGTGTGTGTGTGTGTGTGTGTGTGTGTGTGTGTGTGTGTGTGTGTGTGTGTGTGTGTGCTTGCCTATCTCTGTCTACTCCCTGCGCCCCAGACATCTTCCCCTCTTCCCCCTCTTCCCACGCCCCCCCAATCATCCACCCTCTTGGCTGATGTGATTTAAACTGTGGCACACGGTTGCCAAGTCACGTTGGGCTGCCTGCGTTAAATCACATCAAGGAGCCGGCAAGAAAATCAACAGCATTTCTTCAGGCAAAACTTTAAGATCATCATGGTACAGAGAAAATAAATAATGCCTTGGACATTTTGGTTGCCTCAGACTTTTCCTGGGAACGTCTAATAATACTGGTGACAGACTTATTAACGTGAAGGGACGGGAAATAAGACTTGGGAGCTTTTTGGCCACCTGGCGGTTGGATTTGCAACCTCAGTGTGATGGGTCTGCATCAGTGTGGGGGAAGTTCCTCTTCTTACACACAATGTTATAAAGCACTTATATATGGAGTAAACCAATTTATTGGTTGATTTTCCCTGTTACAAACCCCAATCGTGTGCCATGTATTGGTACAGACTTTGAACCATGTCATTCGACGACAGTCTTGTCTTTCAGTATGTCATCAGGGAGGAGTACCATGGACGTATTCACTTCTAAACTACTGCTCCTTATCACAACACCCACTAGAATTAGATTTATTTAGCCTTTATTTCATATATGTATACGTATCATAATTTAGACAGATGTATGACAGGAATTCTAGATTTATGTTGAGAACTTCCTGCCCCTTATTCTTCTAATATACACAAACAAGTGTGTATAAGCAAAATATGGGATCCAAAATACGGCGCTAAACTCACTCAATAAAACTCGCACTCCAAACATTGGCAAAAATGTTCATTAATCCCGTTTATGTAGATTTTATATAAAAAAAATTAATAATGGCTAAACATTTTTTATTTAAACGATTGATAGCGTAAGAAACGTAAAACTTATTAGTTAAGCTGACAGCATAATGAACATGATAAGGAGATTGTCAAGCGTAGATTAGACATAAATATGAATGAGTTTAGGTAGATATAAAGAGGAGCTGCCTCGTATAGACCAATAGCCTTCTGCAATTTCCATCATTCTTATATTCCCGTAAGGGTCAAAACCTTTAATACAGATACCATAAAAATTAGAAAATAAGACGGTACGATAATAGTAATAATGATTTTCAGTGAAGAAATGACTAAACGAGCCAAGGAGATTTTGATTTAGATGATGAGAGAATGTAGTGATAAACAGAGAAAAGAACCAATTACCGCCTAATGGTTTCCATTTGGCGGGAGGATCAAACAGCGAGGGCGCGAACATCCACTATTTCCCGCGCTTCCCGGCCTTTGTAGCTACTGGCGCCCCGGCGTGACAATTTGGCGCCAAAAAGGAGCCCGTTAATTGGTCCACACGTGCCTGTCGTCGCCAGCGTATAGCACTATTTACATATAGATGAAAATGATTGCTTGTGAAATTATGAAAAATGATGTTTGATTCATGTCCGGTGCATCGGGACTAATGAATTTGTTTTACTTTCCCCTTAAGTGCTTCTTTTGGGGGGTTCAGGAACCGCCCTGAAAGACACAAAGAAGGAAACACAGAATCAATCCATCGGTGGTTTGACAAAAGAAGGGTCATATGAAAGTCGAATACCAGCACGCCGGAACACCAATCAAATTTAAACTTAGGCAGGTAGCATCCTCCGCAGGGAATAATTATTGGTTGGACTTTACGTGCGGGTAGAATGGGAGAGGAAGAAGAACAATGGTTCTTCTGAAGCTTTAATGTACGTCTTTTCTCTGCTTAATAAACTTACCGGATAAGGTTTAGGGGTTCTGAACTTCAGCTTAAAAAACAGTTCCGTGTGTTAATCTTATCATATTGCGAAGCGTCTTGGGTTTATAAGCTTCCTGATGCAACGTAATAGCAACATTTCCCGGTGTTGTCATCTAAGTGTTCAACAAGGTCCTTCAGCCACTCCTCTCGCACGACATTACTTTTTACGCTGTCGACTCCACCGTAAGAAATTGAGATGATTTAGGGGAATTTAAATGCTAAACCGCTGCATCTGCCACGGAGTGGTAATCGAGAGACCGGACTTGGGATGGACTAGGAGGCGGTACGGGGCAGTATTCACATGATCCTGATGAGCCATCCCCTGATAAAGACCTTTTGTGCCCTCTGTGATGCTTTTGCGCTACCGCTCACAGGATGAGTATAGGGTGCACAATAAACTAGCCGCCTTCAGCGGCAACTGGACGGTAGAGCGACGGTCTCGCTTCATGCAGGTCGGCGTTCAATCCCCGACCGTCCAAGTGGTTTGGGCACCATTCCTTCCCCTCCGTCCCATCCCAAATCCTTATCCTGATCCCTTCCAAGTGCTATATAGTCGTAATGGCTTGGCGCTTTCCTCCTGATAGTTTCCTTCCTTCCCCCACCCCCCCACCCCTGAGTAAATCTGGGCAAACACGTTGATATATATATCTATATATAACTATCTCCTATCTCCCTACCGGGAGATAGGAGATATTTTACTGCTAGGTGAACATAGCCATCAGGTGAAAGGTTGGACTACACGGATGTTTTAATTTTGCCCGGGGATGGATACCGGGTCCCTCAGTTGTGAGCTGAAGACGTAGCCCACTGAACTACAGAAGCCTTAAAGCCCTAACCAATAAGCTGGGGGGGAAGTAGGGGGGAGACTGCGTCTTCTTGGACTGACAGAAAGTATTTCATAAAGTTTCACGTAAAAGATTTCAACTCAAACTCGGTAATGAAACTTCCTGGGAGGTACTAAAGTGGATAAGAGGGTCTTCCACAGTGAGGAAAGCGGCTCCAGGAAGAGAATTGTAAGAAATTCTTACAAACCAATTCTTACAAATTCTCAAAAAGTAAGAAATTCTCACTGCCCGAAACGCTGCGCGTACTAGTGGCTTTACAAGAGTGTAAATACTGCACTATGCTATGTATTCTCACTAACCCAATGTACCTTCTTGTATATAAATAATTAAATAAATAAATAAATAAATAAATAAATAAATAAATAAATAAATAAATAAATAAATAAATAGAATGTCTCATTGGTCAGCACTGAGGCCTTTACTGTCCTCTTGTAATTTGTCAATGACCTGACCCCCAAGAAATTAAAACATTTATATCAATGTTCTCGAATGATGAAAACTGACGAGAAGAATCGGCACAACTGTCTCTGAGAAGAAATGGCTACTGGAATTTAACCCGAACAAGTGCAAGGTAAGGATAATTGCAAATGAAGCCAAAAAGGCCCAGTGAATAATATATTGAGGGGGGAAGTCAACTCCCTGAACCAGAGAAGGAATAACTAGTGTGAAATAAACTCCTGCCTTAAACTGTGGCACACACAGGTAGACTAACATCAGTGGCGTCTGAGAAGCTTTATAACATAAGAATACAGTAGCTTTCAGGAACCTTGGGAAGGAGATGTTCAGAACGCTGCACACACCATGAGAGTGTCTTGAGTATGCAGACCCGACACGGACCCCCACAATAAAGAAAATAAAGCCAAATTAGACAAAAAATCCAGAGGGGTGCAACGAGATTCAGATCGTTATAAAAGGATCAGTGATGCCATGACAACGACATACATGATAGACAATATGTACGGAGAACGCTTGTTCAATGTGAAAAATGATAGGATAAGGGGGACGTGGGTGAACACTAGAGGCGCAGGAGGCTCACAGGGATGTAACGATGAACAGCTACAGAACAGAGTAGTGAGGACCCGGAATGGACAAGAAGAACAGGTTGCAGAATCTAGACACACACACACACACACACACACACACACCACACACACACACACACACACACACACACACACACACACACACACACACACACACACACACATATGCAGAAGCCTCGACGAATAATATTTAGAAACTTTGCTGGGAAAGGTTCAAACTGTACCAGGGTGAGTGGAAAGCTTTGAAACAGTAAGACCAAGTTGAGAAAACTATTTCTACTTAGTTAAGAACTTCCTGTTTGTGTAAGAAAAAAACAATCTTATTTCTAAGAGTGCTAAGAGTATGCATTAACTCCCCCCAAAAGACATGTTTGTGGCAAGGAGCAGCGAGGTGCTAACCTGGGGCCAGATTCACGAAAGCACTTACGAACCTGTACATCTTTTCTCAATCTTTGGCGGCTTTGTTTACAATTATTAAACAGTTAATGAGCTCCGAAGCACCAGGAGGCTGTTTATAACAATAACAACAGTTAAATGGGACGTTTTCATGCTTGTAAACTGTTTAATAAATGTAACCAAAGCCGTCAAAGATTGAGGAAAGATGTAAACATTCGTAAGTGCTTGCGTAAGTCCTTTCGTGAATCTGGCTCCTGGGTTGCAATGTTTGATTTTATTTATTTATTTTCATGGTTGGTGGAGCGTGGTTGTGTTCTAATATGGCAAATTTAGATTGGTTGGAAGTGGTTGCTTTTCTGGTAGGGTAAATCTTGTATGGTAGAGTTTGGTGTTTGATTATGACAGTAGATAGTGGTAGTGATGATGATAGCAGATGATGATGATAGAGATTATGATAGCAGATAGTGACAGCAGATGGGCTTGGTCAGGAGGGGGAGACGGGAAATCAAGCTTGATTTTTTTTAGTCATGTTCCAATCTCGCTCGTAAAGCAAAACAAGACAAAGAAAGAGAGAGTGAGAGGTCCCAAATGGGAAAATAACTAGTAGGAAAACGCTAGAGAATAATAGATACGTACATGAAAATAGCAGAAGTGGATAATTAGATGACAGAATAAGGGAATAAGAATATATATATATATATATATATATATAATATATATATATATATATATATATATATATATATATATATATATATATATTCTATTGGAGGGACAGAGCTAAAGACTTCAAGAGTGGAAAGAATAACGCGATAAAGCAGAAATAGAAGAGGAATTCTAGCAATTGAATATATGTATATACCGTGTTGCTGCTTGCTGGCGGTAACAGTCAGAGTGATCATTACTCCTGAATATCGTCACGGGCATAATGTGTTGCTTCTTACCTCAGTGTGACCTTCATTGGAGAAGAAAGGAGAAAAGGGAATATAACACGAAGTCGACGGTATTTATCGTACGTGGAAGAGAACCCGATGAAGAATAAAAGAAAATAATGGAGAAGGAAAGTAATAAATAAGGGAGAAGCCAAAATACCCGATTATCTCATATTTTTATTATTACTATTTTAATGTTTTTAAATCCAATGTATATTGCATGTGCAAGTTGCAGGAGCAGTGGTGGTGGTGTCTGGCAACTGTTAGCCTGAAAAGATGATTAAAAAATTCTGAGGTAAATGCTTCTTGTCGTTGTTTTTATCGAGTGACACATGGCTCCAAACTCACTTCAAGACGCTGTGACCCATGCAGCGAGGTGTGCTGGTGGCCTCGTGGCTCGCTACACCCTTCAATTATCACATTTATAACAAGGGGCGGGGAAAAAACAGAGCAGAAAAACTTCCTGGTCGAAAAGTAGAAATTACAAGAGGTTCGTCGATCCAATTCTTAGCGGTTCGGAGGCCACTGGGTTCACTGAGCTCAGTTGGGTTCAATTCCAGCAGTCCGTACTCATCAACTGAGGCTAAATGCTCGTTAATCTAGCCGCCATAAACCCCCCCCCCCCTCCGTTTGTGAATGAAAAGCGGTTTTCAAGCTTCTTGCAACTGATGATGTTCGAATATTTCTCGCACAGTGCTTCGCTGACGACTTCTGTTCGAATGTTTCTCGCACAGTGCTTCGCTGACGACCTCTGTTCGAATATATCTCGCACAGTGCTTCGCTGACGACTTCTGTTCGAATATATCTCGCACAGTGCTTCGCTGACGACTTCTGTTCGAATATATCTCGCACAGTGCTTCGCTGACGACTTCTGTTCGAATATTTCTCGCACAGTGTTTCGCTGACGACCTTTGTTCGAATCGCCACTCCGTAAATGCTCCACCCACGTACTTCAAATACAAGTAATCGCCAACAGAACCTAAACACGAAATGTACGCCTGCCTATACATAGAATTGTAATGTATAATAATATGAACTTATATATGAAAACAAACCTATTTTTATTTCACTGTATGTTAACAATGATACTGGGACGTGGTAGGGGGAGGGGGAAGGGGGTTTATCTGCAGATTTAACGAGCCTAGCCAGAAGGACGGGGTGATTACAAGGGGTTAATCGGCCCAGAATGGTGGATGGGAAGCAACGAGGGGTTCACAGGGCTTCGTTGCCACCAACTACAAGGTCGTTAAAGCCACACGTCATGCCCGAGTAACGTGGTTTTATTCAACCAGTAACAAGAGAGTTTTATTGTTAATGATATCAAGATATATGTTTTCATTGAGGAATAGTGTAATTATGTACAGTACCTTCATACTGTTCTCAGGAGGGTGATGGACTGAGACATATAATGATATATGTTGACCAGACCACCTACTAGAAGGTGAAGGGACGACGACGTTTCAGTCCGTCCTGGACCATTCTCAAGTCGATTGTGGATGGTCCAGGACGGACCGAAACGTCGTCGTCCCTTCACCTTCTAGTGTGTGTGGGTCTGGTCAACATACTTTAGCCACGGTATTGTGACTCATCGCCTGCATAATGAGATATGTATCAGGGTGTAGTGGAGGTGTACCGAGTACTTTGGGCTGTACGTCTTAGAAATGAGATATTTCCTTTCTTCTGGTAGTTAAATTAAATTAGATTCGCATACCCGCTTCCCAACACACACACACAAACACACACACACGCGCGCGCGCTCAGGTGTACGAACGGATAGCGTTCGGGATTTTGCAACCCATACCCGGGTTCGATTCCGTGGCGAGACAAGGAGAAACCGACAGAGTTTCTTTCACCTGATGCCACCTAGAAGTAAAATGGGTACCTGGGAGATCGACAGCTGCTGTGGGATGCATCCCGGAAAGGTATATGTGAGAGTGTGAAGCCCATTTGTGCTAGATATGATAAGAACAATTAGGACGAGAACCAGAACCAAAGACAACAGACGGTTAGAAAGGCCGGGTCCAAGAGCTAACTCCTCGATCCACAAACAATAAATATAAATAAATAAACACACAGATGGAAGGCAAAGGTGCGAGAGAAGGGTTGTAAGAATGTTGAATAACCTAAGAATGGAGGTTATCTTGAGGTTATCTTGAGATGATTTCGGGGCTTTTTTTAGGGTCCCCGCGGCCCGGTCCTCGACCAGGCCTCCACCCCCAGGAATCAGCCCGTGACAGCTGACTAACTCCAAGGTACCTATTTACTGCTAGGTAACAGGGGCATTTAGGGTGAAAGAAACTTTGCCCATTTGTTTCTGCCTCGTGCGGGAAACGAACCCGCGCCACAGAATTACGAGTCCTGCGCGCTATCCACCAGGCTACGAGGCCCCTGGAGGAATCATTCGCTTTCTCCAGCCTCAGACTGAAGGAATAACGCGACGGAAGCGTGGAAGACCAGAGACTCTTACCTGTCACAGGCACTTCACAACTAAGAAGCCATCGCCCGGGCGCTAGAGTTCAACTCATTTTTGATGCAGGTGATCCTGATAAGCACAAAACACATACATGACTATTTCTCCTCACACACACAAACACATATATGACTATCTTCCCTCATTCACAAACACATACATGACTATCTTCCCCTCACACACAAACACATACATGATTATCTTCCCCTCACACACAAACACACACATGACTATCTCTCCCCCCACATACAAACACACACATGACTATCTCTCCCCCCACACACAAAACACACACATGACTATCTTCCCCCCACAAACAAACACACACATGACTATCTCC
>NW_025565591.1:0-49727 GCF_020424385.1 Procambarus clarkii | reverse complement strand
CTTTAGTAAGACCCACCTCTTCCCATGGACACCTTTAGTCAGACCCACCTCTTCCCATGGACACCTTTAGTCAGACCCACCTCTTAACCATAAACACATTAGTCAGACCCACCTCTTCCCATAGACACTTTCGTCACACCCACCTCTTCCCATGGACACCTTTAGTCAGACCCACGTCTTCCCATGGACACCTTTTCGTCTGACCCACCTCTTCCCATGGACACTTTAGTCAGACCCCACCTCTTCCCATAGACATTTTAGTCAGACCCACCTCTTCCCAAGGACTCTTTGTCAGACCCACCTCTTCCCGTGGACACCTTTAGTCAACCCACCTCTTCCCAAGCACTTCTTTTGTCAGACCCACCTCTTCCCGTTGACACCTTTAGTCAGTAACACCTCTTCGCGTGGACACCTTTAGTCAGACCCACCTCTTCCCATGGTCACTTTAGTCAGACCCACCTCTTCCGTCGAACACCTTTAGTCAGACCCACCTCTTCCCCTGGACACCTTTAGTTACTCCCACCTCTTTCCATGGACACCTTTAGTCAGTCCCACCTTTTCCCATGGACACCTTTAGTCATACCCACCTCTTCCCATGGGCAATTTAGTCAGATACACCTCTTCCCGTGGACACTTTAGTCAGATCCACCTCATCCCGTGGACACTTAAGTCAGTCCCACCTCTTCCCATGGACACTTTAGTCAGGCCCACCTCTTCCCTTGGGCACCTTAAGTCATACCCACCTCTTCCCCATAGACAATTTAGTCAGACCCACCTCTTCCTCCATGGAACCCTTTAGTCAGATCCACGTCTTCCCCATAGACACTTTAGTCAGACCCACCTCTTCCCATGGACACCTTTAGTCAGACCCACCTCTTCCCATGGACACTTTAGTCAGACCCACCTCTTCCCATAGACACTTTATTCAGACCCACCTCTTCCTACGGACTCTTTTTTCGGACCCACCTTTTCCCATGGACACCTTTAGTCTGACCCACCTCTTCCCATGGACACCTTTTGTTAGACCCACTTCTTTCCATGGACACTTTAGTCAGACCCACCTCTTCCCATAGACACTTTAGTCAGACCCACCTCTTCCTACGGACTCTTTTTGTCAGACCCACCTCTTCCCATGGACACCTTTAGTCTGACCCACCTCTTCCCATGGACACCTTTAGTCAGACCCACCTCTTCCCATCTGCACCTTTAGTCAGACCCACCTCTTCCCATGGACACCTTTAGTCAGACCCACCTCTTCCCATGGACACCTTTAGTCAGACCCACCTCTTCCCATCTGCACCTTTAGTCAGACCCACCTCTTCCCATGGACACCTTTAGTCAGACCCACCTCTTCCCATGGACACCTTTAGTCAGACCCACCTCTTCCCATGGACTCCTTTTGTCAGACCCACCTCTTCCCGTTGACACCTTTAGTCTGACCCACCTCTTCCCGTGGACACCTTTAGTCAGACCCACCTCTTCTCATGGACACTTTAGTCAGACCCACCTCTTCCTTCGAACACCTTTAGTCAGACCCACCTCTTCCCATGGACACCTTTAGTCAGACCCACCTCTTCCCGTGGACACTTTAGTCAGACCCACCTCTTCCTACGAATACCTTTAGTCAGACCCACCTTTTCCTACGAACACCTTTAGTCAGACCCACCTCTTCCCATGGACACCATTAGTCAGACCCACCTTTTTCCATGGACACCTTTAGTCACACCCACCTCTTTCCATGGACACCTTTAGTCAGTCCCACCTCTTCCCATGGACACCTTTAGTCAGACCCACCTCTTCCCATGGGCAATTTAGTCAGATTCACCTCTTCCCGTGGACACTTTAGTCAGACCCACCTCATCCCGTGGACACTTTAGTCAGACCCACCTCTTCCCATGGACACCTTTAGTCAGACCCACCTCTTCTTGTGGACACTTTAGTCAGTCCCACCTATTCGCATGGACACTTTAGTCAGACCCACCTCTTCCCATGGACACCTTTAGTCAGACCCACCTCTTATTCCATAGACACTTTAGTCAGACCCACCTCTTCGCATGGATGTTTTAGTCAGACCCACCTCTTCCCATGGACACTTTAGTCAGACCCACCTCTTCGCATGGTTGTTTTAGTCAGACCCACCTCTTCCCATGGACACTTTAGTCAGACCCACCTCTTCTCATGGACACTTTAATCAGACTCACCTCTTCCCGTAGCCACTTTAGTTAGACCCACCTCTTCCCAAGGACACCTTTAGTCAGACCCACCTCTTCCCATGGACACCTTTAGTCAGACCCACCTCTTCCCATGGACACCTTTAGTCTGACCGACCTCTTCCCATGGACACTTTAGTCAGACCCACCTCTTCCCATGGACACTTTAGTCAGACCCACCTCTTCCCATAGACACTTTAGTCAGACCCACCTCTTCCCATGGACTCTTTTTGTCAGACCCACCTCTTCCCATGGACACCTTTAGTCTGACCCACCTCTTCCCATCTGCACCTTTAGTCAGACCCACCTCTTCCCATGGACACCTTTAGTCAGACCCACCTCTTCCCATGGACACCTTTAGTCAGACCCACCTCTTCCCATGGACTCCTTTTGTCAGACCCACCTCTTCCCGTTGACACCTTTAGTCTGACCCACCTCTTCCCGTGGACACCTTTAGTCAGACCCACCTCTTTCCATGGACACTTTAGTCAGACCCACCTCTTCCTTCGAACACCTTTAGTCAGACCCACCTCTTCCCATGGACACCTTTAGTCAGACCCACCTCTTCCCGTGGACACTTTAGTCAGACCCACCTCTTCCTACGAATACCTTTAGTCAGACCCACCTTTTCCTACGAACACCTTTAGTCAGACCCACCTCTTCCCATGGACACCATTAGTCAGACCCACCTTTTTCCATGGACACCTTTAGTCACACCCACCTCTTTCCATGGACACCTTTAGTCAGACCCACCTCTTCCCATGGACACCTTTAGTCAGACCCACCTCTTCCCATAGACACCTTTAGTCTGACCGACCTCTTCCCATGGACACTTTAGTCAGACCCACCTCTTCCCATGGACACTTTAGTCAGACCCACCTCTTCCCATAGACACTTTAGTCAGACCCACCTCTTCCTACGGACTCTTTTTGTCAGACCCACCTCTTCCCATGGACACCTTTAGTCACACCCACCTCTTTCCATGGACACCTTTAGTCAGTCCCACCTCATCCCATGGACACCTTTAGTCAGACCCACCTCTTCCCATGGGCAATTTAGTCAGATCCACCTCTTCCTGTGGACACTTTAGTCAGATCCACCTCATCCCGTGGACTCTTTAGTCAGACCCACCTCTTCCCATGGACACCTTTAGTCAGACCCACCTCTTCCCATGGACACTTTAGTCAGACCCACCTCTTCCCATGGACACTTTAGTCAGACCCACCTCTTCCCATAGACACTTTAGTCAGACCCACCTCTTCCTACGGACTCTTTTTGTCAGACCCACCTCTTCCCATGGACACCTTTAGTCTGACCCACCTCTTCCTATCTGCACCTTTAGTCAGACTCACCTCTTCCCATCGACACCTTTAGTCAGACCCACCTCTTCCCATGGACACCTTTAGTCAGACCCACCTCTTCCCATGGACTCCTTTTGTCAGACCCACCTCTTCCCGTTGACACCTTTAGTCTGACCCACCTCTTCCCGTGGACACCTTTAGTCAGACCCACCTCTTCCCATGGACACTTTAGTCAGACCCACCTCTTCCCATGGACACTTTAGTCAGACCCACCTCTTCCCATAGACACTTTAGTCAGACCCACCTCTTCCTACGGACTCTTTTTGTCAGACCCACCTCTTCCCATGGACACCTTTAGTCAGACCCACCTCTTCCCATCTGCACCTTTAGTCAGACCCACCTCTTCCCATGGACACCTTTAGTCAGACCCACCTCTTCCCATGGACACCTTTAGTCAGACCCACCTCTTCCCATGGACTCCTTTTGTCAGACCCACCTCTTCCCGTTGACACCTTTAGTCTGACCCACCTCTTCCCGTGGACACCTTTAGTCAGACCCACCTCTTTCCATGGACACTTTAGTCAGACCCACCTCTTCCTTTGAACACCTTTAGTCAGACCCACCTCTTCCCAAGGGCAATTTAGTCAGATCTACCTCATCCCGTGGACACTTTAGTCAGACCCACCTCTTCCCATAGACACCTTTAGTCTGACCGACCTCTTCCCATAGACACTTTAGTCACACCAACTTCTTCCCATGGAAACATTAGTCAGACCCACCTCTTCACATAGACACTTTATTCAGACCCACTTCTTCCCATGAACACTTTAGTGAGACCCACCTCTTCCCATGGAAACCTTTTGTCAGACCCACCTCTTCCCATGGACACCTTTAGTCAGACCCACCTTCTCCCCATAGACACATTAGTCAGACCCACCTCTTTCCATAGACACTTTATTCAGACCCACCTCTTCCCATGGGCACCTTTAGTCAGACCCACCTCTTCCCATGGACACTTTAGTCAGACCCACCTCTTCCCATGGACACCTTTAGTCAGACCCACCTCTTCCCATGGACACCTTTAGTCAGACCCACCTCTTCCCCATAGACACATTAGTCAGACCCACTTCTTCCCATAGACACTTTAGTCAGACCCACCTCTTCCCATGGGCACCTTTAGTCAGACCCACCTCTTCCCTTGGGCACCTTAAGTCATACCCACCTCTTCCCCATAGACACATTAGTCAGACCCACCTCTTCCCATAGACACTTTAGTCAGACCCACCTCTTCCTCCATGGACACCTTTAGTCAGACCCACGTCTTCCCCATAGACACTTTAGTCAGACCCACCTCTTCCCCAATGGACACCTTTAGTCAGACCCACCTCTTCCCATGGACACCTTTAGTCAGACCCACCTCTTCCCATGGACACTTTAGTCAGACCCACCTCTTCCCGTGGACACTTTTAGTCAGACCCACCTCTTCCCATGGACACTTTAGTCAGACCCACCTCTTTCCATAGACACTTTAGTCAGATCCACCTCTTCCCATAGACCCTTTTTGTCAGACCCACCTCTTCCCATGGACACTTTAGTCAGTCTCACTTCTTCCCATGGGCACGTTTAGTCAGACCCACTTCTTCCCATGGACACCTCTAGTCAGACCCACCTCTTCGAATGAACACCTTTAGTCAATCCCACCTCTTCCCATGGACACCGTTAGTCAGACCCACCTCTTCCCATGGACACCTTTAGTCAGACCCACCTCTTCCCATGGACACCTATAGTCAGACCCACCTCTTTCCATGGGCATCTTTAGTCAGACCCACCTCTTCTCATGGACACCTTTAGTCAGTCCCACCTCTTCCCATGGACACCTTTAGTCAGACCCACCTCTGCCCGTGGACACTTTAGTCAGTCCCACCTCTTCCCATGGACACCTTTACTCAGTCTCACCTATTCCCATGGACACTTTAGTCAGACCCACCTCTTCTCATGGACACCTTTAGTCAGACCCACCTCTTCCCATGGACACCTTTAGTCAGACCCACCTCTTCCCATGGACCTTTAGTCAGACCCACCTCTTCCCATGGACACCTTTAGTCAGACCCACCTCTTCCCATGGACACCTTTAGTCAGACCCACCTCTTCCCATGGACACCTTTAGTCAGACCCACTTCTTCCTATGGACCTTTAGTCAGACCCACCTCTTCCCATGGACACCTTTAGTCAGTCCCACCTCTTCCCATGGACACCTTTAATCAGACCCACCTCTTCCCATGGACACCTTTAGTCAGACCCACTTCTTCCTATGGACCTTTAGTCAGACCCACCTCTTCCCATGGACACCTTTAGTCAGTCCCACCTCTTCCCATGGACACCTTTAGTCAGACCCACCTCTTCCCATGGACACCTTTAGTCAGTCCCACCTCTTCCCATGGGCACCTTTAGTCAGACCCACCTCTTTCCATGGACACCTTTAGACAGACCCACCTCTTCCCATGGACACCTTTAGTCTGACCCACCTCTTCCCATGGGCACCTTTAGTGAGACCCACCTCTTCCTACGAACACCTTTAGTCAGACCCACCTCTTCCTATGGACACCTTTAGTCAGACCCACCACTTCCCATGGACACCTTATGTCAGACCCACCACTTCCCATGGGCAATTTAGTCAGACCCACCTCTTCACATGGACTCCTTTAGTCAGACCCATTTCTTCCCATGGACACCTTTAGTCAGACCCACCTCTTCCCATGGGCAATTACGTCAGACCCAGCTCTTCCCATGAACACCTATAGTCCGACCCACCTCTTCCCATGGACACCTTTAGTCAGACCCATTTCTTCCCATGGACATCTTTAGTCAGACCCACCTCTTCCCATGAAACACCTTTAGTCAGACTCACCTCTTCTCATGGAGACCTATAGCAGACCCACCTTTTTCCATGGACACCTTTAGTCAGACCCACCTCTTCCCATGGACACCTTTAGTCAATCCCACCTCTTCCCATTGACACCTTTAGTCAGACCAACCTCTTCCCATGGACATCTTTAGTCGGACCCACCTCTTCCCATGAAACTCCTTTAGTCAGACCCACCTGTTCCAACGGACACCTTTAGTCAGACCCACCTCTTCTCATGGAGACCTATAGCAGACCCACCTCTTCCCATGGACACTTTTAGTCAGACCCACCTCTTCCCATGGACACCTTTAGTCAGACCCCCCTCTTCCCATGGACACCTTTAGTCAGTCTCACCTCTTCCCATGGACACCGTTAGTCAGACCCACCTCTTCCCATGGACTCCTATAGTCAGTCTCACCTCTTCCCATGAACACCTTTAGTCAATCCCACCTCTTCCCATGGACACCTTTAGTCAGACCCACCTCTTCCCATGGACACCTTTAGTCAGTCTCACCTCTTCTCATGAACACCTTTAGTCAATCCCACCTCTTCCCATGGACACCTTTAGTCAGACCCACCTCTTCCCATGGACACCCTTAGTCAGACCCACCTCTTCCATGGACTCCTATAGTCAGACCCACCTCTTCGCATGGGCATCTTTAGTCAGACCCACCTCTTCTCATGGACACCTTTAGTCAGTCCCACCTCTTCCCATGGACACCTTTAGTCAGACCCACCTCTTCTCGTGGACACTTTAGTCAGTCCCACCTCTTCCCATGGACACCTTTAGTCAGTCCCACCTCTTCCCATGGACACTTTAGTCAGACCCACCTCTTCCCATGGACACCTTTAGTCAGACCCACCTCTTCCCATGGACCTTTATTCACACCCACCTCTTCCCATGGACACTTTAGTCAGACCCACCTCTTCCCATGGACACCTTTAGTCAGACCCACCTTTTCGCATGGACCTTTAGTCAGACCCACCTCTCCCCATGGACACCTTTAATCAGACCTACCTCTTCCCATGTACCTTTAGTCAGACCCACCTCTTCCCATGGACACCTTTAGTCAGACCCACCTCTTCCCATGGACACCAAGGGAGGACTGTGGGAATTTACTTATGAGAGCAATATTTATTAAGTTTAATTTTATATGAATAATTATTTCAAATTTTGGTTAATTATATATTTAATTACATTATAAGTTTATTTTATTAAAAGTAGTGGACTGAATCAGTCTGCACAACTGATTCCTTACACACTTGTGGGGGATTATATTTAAAACCATAAATAACTAATCTTAAAAAATCTGTTAATTAAGTTCAGAATTTGGATTTAAAGCGTTGCTTTGCTATACGGTCTTGCTCTGTCTAGACGCCAGCCTGCTTACAATATATATTGCAGTAATGCATAGAAAATTTATTGAATTAATAAATTACGAATTAGGGTGATTTATTATCGGGAATACTTACCCATCAGTGCTGGTTGATCATACCTCATAACCATATCAGGCTGGTAAACTAAGAAGGGCCCCTCCCTATAACTATATCAGAAATGGAACAAGGCACTTTCCTTATTGTAGAAGAGGTCAATCAGCGGAGTGTACCATAGGAACCTTAATACTCTTCAAAACTTCAACCCTGCATCAAGTGCACTCACCTACTTGGTCTTGCGGGGGTTGAGCTCTGGTTCTTTGGTCCCGCCTCTCAACCGTCAATCAACTGGTGTACAGATTCCTGAGTCTTCTGGGCTCTATCATATCTACGTTTAAAACTGTGTATGGAGTCAACCTCCACCACATCACTGCCTAATGCATTCCATCTGTTAATTACTCTCACACTGAAAAAGTTCTTTCTAACGTCCCTGTGGCTCATTTGGGTACTCAGTTTCCACCTGTGTCCCCTTGTTCGCGTACCACCCATGTTAAACAGTTTATCTTTATCTACCCTGTCAATCCTCTGAGAATTTTCTGGTAGTGATCATGTCTCCCCTTACTCTTCTGTCTTCTAATGTCGTGAGGTGCATTTCTCGCAGCCTTTCTTCGTAACTTATGCCTCTTAGTTCTGGGACTAGCCTAGTGGCATATCTCTGAACTTTTTCCAGCTTCGCCTTGTGCTTGATAAGGTACGGCCTCCATGCTGGGGCCGCATACTCCAGGATTGGTCGTACATATGTGGTATATAAGGTTCTGAATGATTCCTTACACAGGTTCCTGAAGGCAGTTCTGATGTTAGCCAGCCTCGCATACACCGCAGATGTTATTCTTTTGATGTGTGCTTCAGGAGACAGGGTTGGTGTGATATCAACACATAGATCCTTCTCTCTGTTCGTTGCATGAAGGACTTCATCTCCCATTCTGTATCCTGTGTCTGTCCTCCTGTTTCCACTGCCTAGTTTCATTACCTAACATTTACTTGGGTTGAACTTTAGTAGCCATTTGTTGACCATTCATGCAGTCTGTCTAGGTCATCTTGTAGTCTCATACTGTCTTCCACCGTCTTAATCCTCCTCATAATTTTTGCGGGACCCCTCTGGTGACATCTCGCCAATCTGAGACCTCACCCCGTACAGTAACTCGCTTCCTTCTGTTACTTAGGTACTCCCTTAGAATGTGTTCCATTTGTGTTAAGTATAATATGGCACGTCTCCTTTCTCAGTCAAGGAGCTCTCTTGCCCATTTAAATTTTATCACAATCCCAGAGGAGAGGTATTAAAATTTTACTTTCATTAAAATTTTTTCAGCTTTTATTTATTTTGTTAATTTATGCTGAAAACCGTAACCAGACTCTATGAATTAAATATTTATGTATAGACACAAATACGCTCTTTACTCTACATGTTTGTGACGTGGCGGGCACACTTTCTCCACAATGGTTGGAGGAATTATTTACATTTCTTCCTATTGAAGATAAACTTAACTTTAATTTTGTTTTGATGGTTCTACACAGCAACAGAAACTATCTTTTCCTGATGTATATTTAGTTAGGTAAAATATAATAACTATAAATAAATATTGTGTGGGAAATTTCCCACATAATTTCAGGGGAAAAAAACATGGATCGGAACCCACTGTTTAGGACTAGCCGAACACTTCATTACTCATTTTCAGAATTTTATAAATATTGTTTTAATTTTACTTTGCACTCCTGTGCAGCAATACGTACAGGATGGACGTCCAGTATTAGAGGTCTCTTGGCGACTTCTTCTCCAGCCAACTCCAGTGGTACTAACTTTTATAATGTCTTGGGGCTAGTGGTGCCTTTGCACTTTACTTGTACTTTCGTCAAGGTACCCTGGCTGTGTGGGTGAACAGAAACAATACAAGCTATAAGCCACTCTGAACGTGCGGTTGTTGCTGTCCATTAGAACAACATCGCCATGGTTGTAAGTGAATTCGGTTTTAGGGGTTGGTAGCCCCATTGTCATACTCACGCAGAACAGTTAATTCTTCTTTGTCCAAAATTAATTCGACCGACTGATTACCTATAACAGGTGTTTATAACTCCGAGGTAAACCATTTTCCCCAACGTATGAAGGATCTCTACGTTCTTCATCAGTGAGGGATGCAATAGGGGTGACAGATGCTCCAAACAACAGATGAGATAGACTAACAGGCTCGTGTTGGGAGTAGTCGTCAGGGAGGTAAGTCAGTGGTCGGTTATTGACTCGGGACTTAATTTCTGTGACAACGGATTGGAGTTCATTGGAGATCTATTTTCTGGTAGTGCAGAGTTTTTTCCTTAGACAGCGTTTCACTGTCCCCCTACCATCCTCTCGTAGAACACCCGTGTCACAGTGCTCTGGGTGGTAAAATTGCCAGTATCACTGCCATTAATTCAGGGCAGTCTGAACAACTGGGTGGTGCCAGACCTACAATAGGCATGCTTCACCAAGCCACCAAGCAGGACCCGTTATCGCATATCATTAACTTGGGGCAGGATCTACATACAGCAAATCTGTGGTAGGCCTGGATGAATGATTCAGCATTCATTGGGGAGTCACTTCCAGGTGAGATCCTCGAGTGGTGGCACAAGTAAAAAGGCCTTAACAGCCTTAACGGGGATTTTTTCCCTTGTGCCTGTTAGGATAATAGCTCCTGTAATGTCTACCACAGTGGTCTCAAAAGGATGAAGGTGCAGTTCTCGGCCCCCCTGGATGTGGTGGAGGTCCAGGGAAAGGACACATCGAGCATCGCACCTCAGGCAAACAGGATTTAAGAATTGCAGGATTTAAGAATTGACTTCACAGTTTGGCAACCTTAGGGAAGCCCGTACCCCCACCATTGAGTGCGCAGTGGTCGTGAAAGTAAAGCACAAGCAATCTACTTTTCTAAAGATTCCGGGGGGAGGAACTGAGGTTGTTTACTTCAAGATCAACGTCTGTGTGCTGTATTCTTCCCCCGCAATGCAGAACGTTCTGATTGCCTAGGTCAATCCAAAGACTTAAGTCATTTATATTTTTTGCTGAGAAGTTTCATAGTCCTCACTCTAGGTTTACACTTGTGCATGTTTGACCCAGTACTTAGGAGCACCTTGTGCTCTTAATATCTACTTGTGCTTGATACCTACTTTCTGCAAGAAATCAAACACATTTTGGGTTACTCTGAGTAGTTTATGCAGAGCAGAGCACTGAGTACAGTCAATTACTGAAGTCAAGTGAGGCTTGGGATCTCAGTGAGAACAGTGACGTTGGTCACTATGACTTGTGACTTTTGTTCAGGCCACTACCTATCCACTTTAGTAGATAGGTAATTATTTACCTATCCACTGAAGCCCATGGAACCACATCTCGGCTTTAGTTATTTGCTTTAATGTCAGTCCTCTAGATAGATTATTAGCTGGTTTCTCTTTAGTTGGGACTATCAGAGTTTGTATCCAAATCATAAGTCTCTAATTACTTTAGAGCTGTTACTGACATAGAGCATTTTGCTCTTATAGTTGCATTTCAATTGCAGTACTGCTTCATTATCTGGTCACACCACAGTTAGTTGGATGTGGATGTTTATTAATGTTTTCTGAAGATTTCCTTTATACATCTTCTGAAGATTTAAGATGAAGATCAGAAGAACCGACACCATTTGCAAACCTTTAATACAATATTCAGTTAATATTGCTGCTGTTTTTGTACTAACAAGTAAGTAAGTAAGTATCAAAAGAAGGCACCAAACCGGGAAGGCTATGTAGCACCATCAAATACGCAAAATAATCAGAAGGCGCTAAATATCACCAAGGATGCCAATACGAGAACAAAAAGGCATAAGGCGAACGATATCAAAAGTATCCGAGTCACCAAGAATTCTATCTAGGGACAGGTGACCGCGAGGGGCGGTCGGAAAGCAGGACACACGCTCGTCCTGGAAGTCAGGACATTCAAGAAGGACATGCACGACTGTAAGAGAGACAATGCAACTAGGACAATAAGGGGCAGGGCGGCGCTCCATCAAGTGACCATGGGTTAAGCGAGTATGGCCAATACACAACCTCGCCAGAGCTGTTTCCCACCTCCGGTTACGGTGGAAGGAGGACGGCCACGAGGAAACACAACATTTAAGAGTACGTAGCTTGTTACCAGTAACAGACAACCAAGAAGCCTGCCAACGGGTAAGGACTGAGGAATGGATAACCGGGTAAAAGTCGGAATACGGAATGCCTTTACGAGAGATGGGACAAGAGCGGACAGCTTCCTTAGCGGCAGCATCCGCACACTCATTTAAAGACACACCAATATGGCTGGGAACCCAACAAAACTCAACCGACTTAAATTAACTGTGAACGAGAAACAGCCAATGCTGGATCTCGACAACTACTGGATGAACCGGATTAAAGGACCCGAGAGCCATGAGGGCACTACGAGAGTCAACAACAACCACAAAGGAAGACTGACAACGAGAAAGCAGGAGACGAAGAGCATAGAGAATAGCATAAAGTTCCGCTGTAAAGATGCTAGTCTCCGGAGGCAAGCGACACATATAAGTGCGATCAGGAAAAACAACAGAGTAGCCAACACCGTCCGCTGACTTAGACCCATCGGTGAAGACAGAAACGGAGCGGGAGTGAGAAGAAAAGTGCTCGAGGAAAAGGCATTTTAGAACCGTAGGAGGGGTAAAAGCTTTAGTGACACGGGTCAAGGAAGTACAAAACCGCGGAAGAGGGACCCTCCACGGGGGCAAAGAAGGAACAACACGAGGAGAAACATCAGAAATATGAACGGAGAGAGAATCCTGTAGGCGAGATAACCGGACAGAAAGAGGGAGGTGGTGAAGAGGAACAGGAACCGCAGGAGGGGTAAAAGTTAAAGCACGACAGAGGCGAGAGGAAGGATGTTGCAAGGACCGCGCAAGATAGCGAAGACAGTAGCGATCACGGCGGTCCTGGAGAGACAGGAAGCCAGTGTCAACATACAAACTAAGGATGGGAGTCGAACGAAAGGCACCAGAACTGAGGCGCAACCCAGTATGGTGCAAAGCATCAAGACGGCGAAGAGTAGAAGGAGAAGCAGACGAGTAAGCAGGGCAACCATAATCGAGCTTAGACAGGACGAGAGAGGAATGTAAAGCAAGGAGAGTGCGCCTATCTGCCCGCCAAGAAGTATGGGACAAGACCCGAAGGAGGGTAAGGGCCTTAGAGCACTCAACACGGAGGTAAGAGATATGGGGAGACCAAGACAAACGAGTGTCAAGGAATAACCCCAAAAGCTTCGCGGAATCTTTGTATTCAAGGGGATGACCATAAAGTGACAAAGAGGGACGAAGAACAACCCGTTTCCGCGTAAAAGTCATGGCACAAGTCTTAGAAGTAGAGAACTTGAAGCCATGACCTGTGGCCCAAGACGACACAGCATCAATCGCAAGTTGAAGCCGGCGTTGAAGGAGAGGCGAATCATCACCCTGACAACAAAGGGTAAGATCATCGACATAGAGAGCGGAGAAGACACCAGAAGGAAGAGAGGAAAGAAGACCATTGAGGGCAACCAGAAAAAGAGTAGTGCTCAGAACACTACCCTGGGGCACACCTTCGTATTGCTGAAAAGAGGGAGAGAGAGCAGTACCAAGGCGCACCCGAAAGGAACGACGAGAGAGGAAGCTGCGGAGAAAGAGAGGGAGATGACCACGAAGGCCAAAAGAATGAAGTTGAGATAGGATATGATAACGCCAAGTGGTGTCGTAAGCCTTTTCTAGGTCAAAAAAGACGGCAACAACGGAGGTCTTCGCAGCAAAAGCAGTACGAATATAGACCTCCAAGTTCACCAGGACATCTGTCGTGCTGCGGCACTTGCGGAAACCAAATTGAGAAGGGGAGAGGAGGTGATGGTGTTCCAGGAACCACATCAGACGAACGTTAACCATACGTTCAAAGAGTTTGCAGACACAACTTGTGAGAGCAATAGGGCGAAAGTCCTTAGGGGAAGTACCCAGAGACCCCGGTTTGCGAACAGGGAGGACAACGGCTTCGAGCCAGTCCTCAGGGACTGACGACGACTCCCAGATCCGATTATACAGACTCAGTAAATACTGAGACGTGCTCGGAGGGAGATGGCGAAGCATCTCATAATGAATACCATCGGAGCCCGCCGCCGTAGAACCGCAGAGGGCCAGGGCAGAACGAAGTTCAGAGAGAGAGAAGGGATCATTATAGGAAAGCTGAAGATGAGTGCAGAAATCTAAAGGACGAGACTCAAGGACAGGTTTACGAAGAAGGAAAGATTGGGGAAGATGAAGACCAGAGCTAACAGAAGAAAAGTGGGAACCCAGTTCGGAAGCGACCTGCAACGGGTCCGCCACAAGAGTATCATGGAGGTGAAGGACCGGTGAAACATCGGGAACGAACTTAACCGCTATCTTGCGGATACGCTTCCAGATCTGGGCCAGAGGGGTTTCGGACATAATTGTCGAGACATAAGATGCCCAACATTCACGTTTTGCCGTACGGATGGCCCTACGGGCCACCGCATTCGCTTTCCGAAAGAAAAGAAAAGAATCGGTCGTCTGCCTACGGCGGTGCCTCTTCCAGGCTGCATGCTACAGCGGACAGCCCGAGCACAGTCCGCATTCCACCAGGGAATGCACTTCCGCGGACCCCGAGTGGAAGAGCGAGGAATAGAGCGGAGGGCAGCGTTGAAGACAGTGTCATGAAGAAGGAGGAGAGCGCGAGAGAGAGGCAGAAGGGAGAGGTCAGAGAGAGCAGCACTGAGGGTAAATAGGGTCCAGTCTGCCTTAGAAAACTGCCACCTAGGGAAAGAGAGGGAAGGGCGAAAAGAGAAAAAGGAAACAAGGATGGGGAAATGATCACTTCCATGGAGGTCATCAAGAACCTGCCACGTGAAATCTAAGTAAAGAGAAGAAGAGCAGAGAGAAAGATCTAGACAAGAAAGGGTGCGAGTCCGAGAGTCCAAATGAGTGGGCTCACCAGAATTCAGAAGAGACAGGGAAGAAGAGAGGAGAAACGGCTCAAGGAGGCGACCCCGGGTATTCGTCAGAACGTCACCCCAAAGGGAATGACGACAATTGAAGTCACCCAGCAGGAGCACAGGCTCCGGCAAGGAGTCTAGGTGGTGTTTCAAATCAGGAAGAGAGAGCGGGACACTCGGGGGGAGATAAATGGAACAAACTGTGTACCATTTCCCCACAAAGATACGAGCAGAGCAGAACAATGGAGAGGCGAAGGAAAAAGTAAAGGAACAAAGGGAACATCAGCACGAATCAAGAGAGCAGAAGAATTAGAAGCCCCAGCAATGACTGGGGGGGGGGGGGGAGAGAAAGGAATAGCCACGAAAACGACCAGGACGAGCACCAAGCATTGGCTCCTGGAGACAGACACAAAGGGGCGAAAACCGCGAAATCAGAAGTTGGAGTTCGAGGAAATTGGCGTAATAACCTCGAACGTTCCATTGAAGAATGGACAACGACGAGAAGAGAAAGGACAAAACCAGAGAACAAGGAAGAAACCAAGGTGAAAGAGCAACAGAGCACGTTAAAGAATATCAGGGTCGGGATCAGGGTCAGCAAAGTCAGGGTTAGGGGGCATGGGTAAACTGAGCAAAGACGGAGGGAAGGAAACGGGAGAACAGATCAGAGGTGTGCGGGCGGGGTCCGGAGGAGGAAGAGGAGGAGACAACGGAGAGGAGCAGCCAAGGACAGCAGCAGGAAGAGGGGGAGTAGAACGAGGGGAGCGCACCCCAGCAAGAGCAGCAACCGAAAGGGAAGCAGGGGCCAAAGAAACCTCCATAGCAGGAACAGGGGGCGCAATCACTGAAACGGGAGGGGAAGGAGCAACAGAACCAGACATAGGAACTGAGGAAGAAAGCGAAGCCTTCTTACCCGCCGGGGAAGAGGAAGGAGAGGAGCCAGGCTTACGCTTCTGACTTAAAGAGACCGGTGTCCCAGCAACTACGTACCGGGCAACGGATTCCAGTGTCTCAACAGGAGAAGCCGAACGAGAGCACACACGACGGCCGCTAGGAGAGCGATGGACATCCGCCCGCACCGACAGGCGGTGGGGAGAGCCGATAGATGGAGGAAGAGAATGGGAAGGAGGACCGGAGGGGGACGAGGAAGAAGACACAGGAGACACGACAGACCGGGTAGAAGGAAGGGGAACCCCGGACAGAGGACCAGGAGGAGAATCCTTCGGGAGAGAACCCAAAGGAACAGCGGAGGGGGCAGTGGGCGCATCAGGGTCCAAGGCCCTGAAACGGTTGTGAGTCTGAGGAAGGCGGGAAGGACGAGGAGAGAAAGAGCGCAACACGCGAGCATAAGAGATATGAGCATAAGGCGGGAGCCGGCGAACCTGGCGTCTCGCCTCAGGAAAAGATAAACGCTCCCGGTGCTTCAAGTTGAGGACGGCCGCCTCAAGCTTGTAATGGACACACGCACAGGAGAAGGTAGGATGGGCCTCACCGCAGTTGAGGCAACGAGCCTGGGGAGAAGTGCACTCCGACTTAGAGTGACTTTCGCCACCACACAAAGGACAGAAAGAGACAGTCCCGGAGCAGCGGAGGGCACCATGCCCAAACCTCCAGCACTTGTTGCAGAGCCGAGGAGAAGGAATGTACTCCTGGACAGAGCACCTGGCACCCGCAAGAATGACAGAGGGTGGAAGGGTCCTACCATCAAAGGTAATCTTCACAACCCGGAGAGGTTGACGGCGACTACCACGAGGGGGACGAGTAAACGTGTCCACCTGGAGAATAGAATGGCCCTGGGCAGCAAGCATATGTCGAATATCGTCGTGGCAGTCGCGCAGGTCACGAACACCGGTCGCAACATGGGGCGGGAGCAAAATAGTGCCAACACTTGTATTCAACTGAGCGTTCTTCGAGACCCGAACAGGGGTCTCGCCAAGGCAGGATAAGGCAGCCAAGCGGGAAGCAGCATCCTGAGAAGGAGCAGCAACGACACGTGTACCGAGACGAGTGGGGTTGAAAGTAATGGAGGCATCCACGGAATCAACGAGATGTCGATGGAGGGAGAAATCGTCAGGAGGCGCAGAAGCAAGAGGGAGGAGATCAAAATATTTGGCCCATGAAGTGGGACCAAACAAGGCCTGATAGGTAGCAGAACTGGAAGGAGTCGAGCGAGGGCGGCCGTGACGAGGACGGCGGTGAGAACCCCCAGAGAGAGAGGGGTTAAAAGGCACAGTAGTTACAACTAGAGAAGGAGCCGCGCCAGGGGACGAGGTAGTCACCACTGGGGGCCTGGGGCTCGACCCAACCACAGAGGAGGGAGGGGAGCCAGGGGAAGGAGTCAGAGAGGCCAAATGAGGAGCAAGGTCAGGGCCCAAAGCAGTGGAGGTTACAGAGCCCGGTCTTCCAATACGGACCGACTCGGGGGGCTTGGTCGCCCACCCCACGAGCCTGAGAAGGTACACCAGAAGCAGCCGAAACAGGGGTTATCATCATGACGAAAAGAAGAATTCATTCACGAATGTGCCCCCACACCCACCATGGAGCCACAATTAGAGGCAGGACACCCAACAAGAAGCTATCGCCGATCTTGCCGGGGCCTCCTAGGGGTGCGTCATGAGTATACGCCCCACAAACGCCACCTTAAGAAACCGACAGTCCGTCGAGATCGTGTTCAGTGACGAAAGGGGGATTGACAATAAAAGGTTCCCCTCGCTCTCGACGTCGGGTACTACAGTTCTACGGGTGCAAGAGTATGCCTCCTCAAGCACCCGGGCGTCAAATTAGAAGTCCAAGGGAAGAACCAGAACGAGCAAAAGGTCTGCAGGAAACGGCAAGCAGATAGGAGAAGAGGGGGGAGAAAAACGAAACAGAAGGAAAAGGAAAAGATGTCCAGCAGAATTGGAGAGGACGGCAGCAGGAGCACAAGGCTAGAAAAGGACAGAGGACTGTCCCAAGGAGCATCACACTCCGGCAGCCGTCCACTAAGCCCCCACACGGCGACAACGAGCTGAGCGGGGAGGGGGTTTGTACTAACAAATTCATTCAAACAAACGAGATTGCTGTGGAATTTTCCTCGAGAAAAACGAGATATCACTGCCACGTCGCAATTAAATTTACCAGCTAATAATAATGTGAATCACTTAAAACACCAGTCTATGCTTTCGAATTAACGAAAAGTATTCTATATGACTGAATCTAATATAATTATTAAAAAACTAGTCTGCCTCCCATTGTCAATAAAAGGACATTATAGGAACTGGCGAGAGATACGTCTCTCAAGCCGGGAAGGAGGCAAATGCTATTAATTTTAACATCAACAAGTCTCGCTTGGAAAATGCTTGTAGCTACACAATTATATTCCACTAGACGCAGAATTATGTGAAGTACAAACTCCCATCATCATCACGATCTTCGTCAACAATAAGGGAAGTGTTCTTTACCAGATAACCCATTAATTAAATCTAGTCATTCCTTGCCAGTAATGCAGGTAGATTAGGGGGATACCGGTTAGGACATGTCATGACTTGTACACACCGCTCGTTGGATTTACAGGGACGTGATTATTCTAGGGATAGATTTGAGAACCTGTATCTATAGGCGTCCAACCAGGGCGTCTCACATCACATTCAATAAAAGTAAAATTGACTTCACCAGGGATTAGGAAACTCATACGAATATAAACTATGTAAGTAATGACAATATATATTTATAAAACTAAAAAAAGGTCATTTATGTATAACAATAATCAAACTGGCTTATTAATTAACTCTATCGTAATGTTGTCATACTAGATAATTGTACTACAAAAGCAAAATCAGAAAAATAAAACAACAGACATTTAACAGACCAGAACAGTTGACGCCACGCTCGTCTCCCAGTTACTGAACTAAACATGGCGTTGGGACGCCCCACACTCGCTCACAACATAACGAATGGTAAATATATATAAAATTAATTTTGTTTAATGAGCAACAACACTGCAAAAACAAACATTAAAATAATTTAAATAAGAATGATTAAATTTACATGCATAAACAGAGGTAATGTATGATAAAATAAATACAATTATTCAGTTATAATAATAGAAATGAAACTACTGGCAACTGCACAATACCAGCTTCCTGTACTATAGCAGGAAGTTGACTCGACTATCACATGTCTAATACCCGACTAGTAATCCGCGCTCCTGTCTCACTGATATTGCCACACTACACGATAAATTACAAAAATATAATATACATACATATACAGGCAATGATGAAATGGAACAAAATAAGTTTATTTAAATTTATATAGGTATCCAGCTAGGAATACGTAACACTTCCACTTCCAAGAAAAAAAATGCAATTGATTGAAGATCAATGGCATTTTTTCTGAAAATAAAAATGTGTGACACTTGAGATTTATTGAGTTAATTACATCAAACATGAAAAAGCAATAAGGACATATTTCTGAACAAAAATGAAAACACTTTCAATATATTCTTACAAGAAAATTAAGAAGTTCAGTCTTGTGATCTTGTTCTACATCACTGTTTCTACATATCAGGGATTTTACATATGTTCCTCTGGAGTATGTAACTTTATCTCTCCAGGGTACTATCTCATTTAGTTCACTTAATTTCAAATTATATTTCACATTCCCATCAACAACATTATTATTATTTGCATGAATAGAATTGTCAATAAAGGTAATTGCATTCACAAAGTCAATACCGTCATTTATCTTTCCATCTGTTTCTACTACTGTTCTGAGATCAGTCCCATGTTTCCAGATTATCCCTTTTCTAATTGGTGAAATTTTCCTAGACAGACTCCATTTTCCATTACTCCCTTTTTCTGGAGCTGAACTGCATAATTGAAGCTGACTGGATGTAAGGTAGTTTAGGGACTTCTCCTGGGTATGCTCTGACAAAGACATCTGCTTCTGATCACACTTGATCCTCTGTGGAACACATACTCTTGCCCAATGGATACTAAAATTAAGAGAAATTAGCGTTAAACCTCACAATTTCATATAAAACTTCTTCACTCATAGAACCTGCAGAAACACAACACAACGACTTAGCAAATCTTTGACCTCCTAACCAATAAATACAACCCAAGATAAGTGCAAAGACTACCTGATCGAATTAACTCAGATTATCCATAAGGAACACATAAGTCATAAGAACACATAAGTCATAACACATAAGAACACTTTCCTCCTCAGCTCTCTCTTGCCTATTTATTGCCTGTCCCTACCTCCTCATCACAATCGACTTGAGAATGGTCCAGGACGGACCGAAACGTCGTCGTCCCTTCAACTTCTAGTGTGTGGTCTGGTCAACAACACTTAAGTCAATTTCCTCATAACTCTGTCATGACGATCAGTGAAAGAAAACAGGCTTATGCCTAGGCACCATATCTCAATCAACTCCAAAAACAAGTTCACACCTTCTGATGGTGGACTTGAACACAACACACACTCTCATAAGCCTTCTAGTCTTCAAAACTAAAAAAAAACATGCTGAAACCTGGACAACCCTCACTATAGATTTCACTTCCCAAGTGATTTCCTTCTGGTGACAAACAATCAAACAAGAGGTTTAAGGGTCTCATCCTCTTGAAGATGCACAGCAGATTACCTGGGAACCTCCGAAGGATAATCTGTAACCCTTCACAATAATTAACACTAGGAAGGATAACCTTATCCCCCAACTTGAAACACACACCTGGAGCCTCAAACATCTGCTCCAAAGTTTGATTAAATCCGTCAACACCAATATGACTCTGAAAGTCAACACCGCACTTGAGTGAAACATATATGTTGTACACTACTCGTACATCAAAACAAACTGGATCTGAAAATAGAGAAACTGGTCTAGTATGACACACCACTTCCTCAGAACAACTGGATGCACAACCTACTTGAGTAAACTCTCTCTGCTCAACCACAAGGCTGGACAAAGATGTCCCACAGTCCATTGCTACAAGAGAGAAAGGCTCCTGCGAAATAAAAGTAGATTGCAACAACATCCTACAAACACTCTGACTCAATTTACACAATGACAAATACTTACTCCACATCGAATAAGAATCACAATCCACAAAACTCTGCAACTTAGATCCAAAAGATACATTACCACCCTTAATGGTTATACATGATTTACCAAAATTTCCTCCCATGACATCTGGAGCTGCTTGGAGTACTGTCTGTTCACAATCAATAACACTACCAAGCTGGGTCACATCCTCACAGACAACTGAAGAGGGAGGCTCAATGGGTCTCCATCTACTGGACAGAAGCTGATCCTCTGGCTGCTTCCCCACACTCTCCAGAACTGGATCTACAATACAGACTCTCCTTGCTTCTCTCTGAAATCTTGGGGCCAGTTCTACTCAAATTACATAAATTAAAGGCATCTGAAGCGAGCGGGCAAGTAACAGGTAGTTTGACCTCCTCCCCTATACTATCACCTTCACTAGGGTGAGGCGGGGCCTTACAACAGACTTACTCTCGACAACTGATGCTAACTGGTCAAATGATTCTAAACTTAGAGTGAGCGGGAATACTTCTGCCAACCCGACATCTTGTCCTAAACCATTCACTTGGCTAGAATACAATAGAGACGTCGCTTTTCAGTTTCTCTCAACTCCTGGCACAACGTTCGTAGTGAGCGGGCAAGACAATGGTACATGGACATCCTTTCCCAAATTGGAATAAAGCAGTCATAGTACCAGGCTTACTCTCAACTAGGTTGGCCACACATTAATCTGGAACAACCACATCCCACTTCTCTACTGAAGGGGTACTGGTTACTGGAACAATTACTTGAGTAACATCAGAACTGACAACTAGATTAATAATAGTACTGACATAAGCACAGGTAGAGTGGACAAAACCATCTACTACAACAGATTGTTCATTCATAGAACTAAACCTCAGCACAAGCAGAACAAACAACATGGTCTGCAACTGGCTGTTTAATTAAACTGGGATCAATCTCACCCACAACATGATTTATGGCCACATCATTACCCAATATAACATCCACACCTGGGATGGGCAACTGTGCACTAACACCCACAGTGCATAAACCTGGGGTACTGGTAGATCTCAAATTACCATCTATCAGAAGTACAGTTTTACATCCTGCAACACTCTTGAAGAACTACAAACTTACCAGTATCTCTCTTTGCAACACTAGAAAGTATACTGGCAGAAATTAAGGTTTGGGAAGCACCCGTATCACGAACAAGAACCACTGGCTTCCACTTCCCATTTACACACAAAACTTCACCTGAAGACATATATGGAGAATGCTGTTTCACCCAATTGGGGTTTACAGTTACATGTTCATTAGTTAATTTATTCTGCACACCTCTACAATAAATGAGACCAGTTGGTCGTAACTGAGGGTGCAGAATAAAACATGAAGAAATCACATGGCCTGTACATGGTACAGTACCTTACAGTGGACACACCTGTGGAACCAACTGTAGGTTTAGAATTAACATTACTAATATTTGATATTCCTGACAATGAAGTAGCAGGATTAGGTTTTGTAAGAGAAGAGCTCATGGGAGTAACTGGGCACTAGTACTGGATTGGTTCTGATAAGGAGTTCTGTGAGCATTAAAATTTACTCTACGGTTAAACTTAGGTGATTGGGCCTTAAACTGGGCCTTAGTTAACAACTCATGCTCATCAGCGAGCTTAGACAGCTCATAAATGTCTGTTATGCTTTTCTGCTCTACCATAAAATTAGACAATTTATCTGGGAGACATGACAACACTTCTGTTATAAGATTCTTAAGAGCATCATACTCTGTGATGAAAAGTGATTTAAGCCATCTGTTACAATAGTTAGTTTTTTGATCTGGTGAAATCTGCAATTGTCTGTTCACTTACCCTCTTTAAGTTCCTAAACATTTGTCTGTGTGCTTCAGGGTTTAACTGGTAAGCATTTAAGATGTTTTTCTTAAACTCATAGTCAAAACTATTTTCATCAGAAAAGGATGCAAAAACGTCCTGACTTCTTATTCCCTTTTAATTGACTTTGCATGATTGCAACCCACTGATCCATTGGCCAGTTCATACTGACTGCAATTTTAGAGAAATGTGAAAAGAAAACTTCAGGGTCCTCCTCATTGAACTTGGGTAACTATGTATTTATTTATTCTAATGGGATGACTATCATTACTATTAGGAATATTGCTAGTATTACCATGCTCAGCTGCCAATCGCTGTCTCGAGTCTGTTGTTATCCTCAGCCATTGGTTTTTGAATTTCTAACTGCTGTTTCTTTGTTGCTTCTAGCTGCAACGGATCTATAAGCCTATGATTTTGTGCCTCATTTTCTAGCTGTTGCTGTCTAGCCTGAGCCTCAATGTCTAGCTGTTGCTGTCTAGCCTGAGCCTCAATTTCTACCCGTCGAGCGTCAAGCTCTCTCTGTTGAGCTTCAGCCTCTAATATTTTCTGTTGGTTTTGAGCTTCAATCTTTAATATTTTCTGTTGCTTTTCAAATTCATTCTTTCTCTAGAGCTTCAAGCTTAGCATATGCTACTTGTGCTTCTAACTCCTTAAAGCAATTTGCTCACTAGTCTCCTCTTTGACCTCATTAAAAAAAAATTCTCCTAACTCACCATTTTCTACTAAATGGGTCACTATGACTCAGAATTTGTACCTTATTTATTTTATTGTTGGCTGTTAATTCTAACTTATTTGCCATATTTATTAAGGCTGACTTTTTTAGACTTTTAAATCCCTCAAAGTCTGGATTAGCCAACAGCGACACCATATGATCGTCCACTGTTAACTAACACTTTTTACCGAATAAAATAATTAAACAGAATGGCACGGCACTACACACTTCACTTTATATTGACACAGAAATTTGCTTGGCCTCACTGCACAAACAAAAATATGGATGACTTACCTCCAAAAATCGTGAAGCATAGGTTACACAGGACGACTCTGGCATGGCATACTGCAAGTTTCTTAAAGCACACAGATTCCTAGGAAGGCAAGGTTAGATTAGCAAAGATTTAAATATACGTGGGAAACATCATCTCCCGGACCTAGGCCCCCAAAATGTCATGACTTGTACACACCGCTCGTTGGACTTACTGAGATAAGACGTTATAATTCTAGGAATAGATTTGAGAACCTGTATCTAAAGGCGTCCAACCAGGGCGTCTCATCAGTACATCACATTCAATAAAAGTAAAATTGACTTCACCAGGGATTAGGAAACTCACACGAATATAAACTATGTAAGTAATGACAATATATATTTATAAAACTAAAAAAAGGTCATTTATGTATAACAATAATCAAACTGGCTTATTAATTAACTCTATCGTAATGTTGTCATACTAGATAATTGTACTACAAAAGCAAAATCAGAAAAATAAAAACAACACAGACACTTATCAGACCAGAACAGTTGACGCCACGCTCGTCTCCCAGTTACTGAACTAAACATGGCGTTGGGACGCCCCACACTCGCTCACAACATAACGAATGGTAAATTTATATAAAATTAATTTTGTTTAATGAGCAACAACACTGTGCAAAAACAAACATTAAAATAACTTAAATAAGAATGATTAAATTTACATGCATAAACATAGAAAATGTATGTTGTAATAAATACAATTATTCATTTATAATAATAAAAGTGAAACTACTGGCAACTGCACAATATCAGCTTTCTGTACTATAGCAGGAAGTTGACTCGACTATCACAGGTCTAATACCTGACTAGTAATCCGCGCTCCTGTCTCACTGATATTGCCACACTACACGATAAATTACAAAAATATAATATATATACATATACAGGCAATGATGAAATGGAACAAAATAAGTTTATTTAAATTTATATAGGTATCCAGCTAGGAGTACGTAACAGGACACGCAGTGAGCCACCCAACAGCGTAAATACTAATTCAATCTTAACTAATAAATTACAGTAATTTCCCCTGATATAGCCGTCATATATTGGTTACGATTATTACTGTATTCCATACCCTTTTGACAAGTGTAATTGAAGGTAAAGAAGAATTAGCAACAATTAACTGTTACAACACATGACATGTGATTACACTAGCATCACCTAGGGGAGTATTAGTCTATTAATCATTGGGGTTCATATCTGGTTGACCAGGCCATAAACATCCATACAGATAAGCTGCATTTGTTTAATTTAGTTTACTAACCTAGGTGTCTTGACATTTGTACTAAATGTCTACAAATCGATTAATTTTGATTGATATATCATATAATTAATGAAGAGGAGTCTGGCCCTAGCTTCGGTCGGGGACAGACGTGTTGCACCGGCGCTCCAGTAGTTGGTGTTGTTTGCCAGTTGAGGGCGGGTGTGTCTCTGCTCGCCTGTGCTGACGTGGCGTTACGATGGGGGTCCCTCTACCCCCTGTCGTCCAGGCTCAGTCTGTGGGACTAGAGTTCTCTGTGCGGGCTGGTTACCCGGAGATTGCGCTGGCTTGTGAAATGCTCTCTGTCCCTGTGTTTGAGATTTATGGGGTCGAGTTGGTAACGGCCCGTAGGGCAATTGTGAAGTTCACAGAGGAGGTGGCATATTGCGATTTTCTCCGGCGATACGAGGGGCGGACACTACCCCTGCCGGATGGTGCTGGCACTGTAACCCGCTCGGATACAAATGGTGCACTTACGTACATCAGTGTGCATGGGGCTCCCTTGGAGTTTCCAGAGGCTCTGCTACGGCGGTATTTCGGCCGGTTTGGCGCGGTAGTTAGTGTGAGGGTAAACGTGGTGTCTTCTAGTCCACTTAAGGGTGTGATGTCTAACATTCGCACCCTGGGCGTGAGACTCTGGGCGGATATTCCGTCCTCCGTGCGCCTTATGGGGTACAACGTTCGGGTGTTTTACGCCCGCCAGCCGCGGACGTGTTATCGTTGTGGTCTTTTGGGCCTTCAGGCTGCTGCCTGTTCTGCGCCTGCTGTTGCACCAGTGAATCTCTTCAGTGAGGAAGATTTTCCGCCCCTTCCTGTGGGGGATGATTCGGTGGATGTGGACGTCTCTTCGGCTGAGGAGGTGCCCTCTGTCTCAGCTGTTGCTCCGCCTGTTGCGCCCCTTGTTGTTGCCGCATCTCCTCCGGAGGTTGTGTCCTCGCCTAGTGCTCCGCCTGCTCCGGCTGGTGTCCCTGAGCCTCTTCCAACTGCCGTTTGCTCGGACACCTCGTCTTCCAGTTCATCCTCTGCTGTGTCTGTCCCGGTCCCTGCACCCTCGCCGTCTGTTCCGGCTGTGCTGGGAGCTGAGTGGTTGAGGATGCTGCCGTACTGCGGCGTGCGTCGGTTCGCCCGGCTCGTGTTTCGCGTGTCGCTGAGTCTGCCTCCGGGTCTGATGATGTGCGGCCCGAGCCGAAGCGTTCCCGGCGTTCTTCTGTGTGGGCTGAAATTGGCGACTTCGACGAGTGTGGTCTTTCCGTTGAAGGTGGGGTGGCTCCGGATGTGGTGCACACTACGGTGGTGGCGGAGGTGCACTTACCTGAGGATGCCGGTGGCGGTGTTTCGGCCTCCGCTTGTGGTCCGGTGTCCGAGGGTCCTGCTTCAGGTGCGTTGCCTGCGTCGGATGGCTCCGGTTCTTCGTGGGGGGTGGTTCCCCCTGCTGTAGTTGGTGGTGAGCGGGGTGGCCTGGTGGTGATGTTGAGAAAGGATGCTCGCTCTGGATGTTCTGTGGCCCCTTCCTCGTTTCCTCGGCAGCGGTCTTGCCGCCTCTTCCGTTTCCTACAATCCCTTCCGTGTCTCCTGCGGTCTCCGTGGAGGTGCTATCGTCTCATCGTCCGGTTCCTGCTCCGATGTGTGCGACGGCGTGGCAGACTCGGCGACCCTCGTCCGCTTCTCAAGTGTCGTCTGCTTCCTCGAAGGGCGTGGATAGCGCTCCCCAGCCTCGTTATGCGACTTGCGTCAGTGACCTCGGGCGTTGGCCGATGCCGCCTGATATAGATGATATAGATGTATAGATGATATAGAGTTTATGATACCCCCTCGACAGCGGGGGATCAAAAACCCTACCGACCTTGAAGATCTAGTCCGGGAAGCTTACAAGGCGAAGTATCCTCATAATTCTTTCCCGGAGAAGTACATTTCTCACGTTGTTCCTCGCAAATGATTTCTATGTATTTTGTGTTGCCTGTTGTGTGCATGGTTGTGGGGTGTGTATGTGAGTGGGTGGGGTGGGTTTTGTTTCCCGGTTCCTGCGTGCTCCGGTTTGTATTGTGGGTTTTCTTAGTATGGCTAGTGGGGGGGTGTGCGGTTCCTATGCGTTTGTGTGTTCGGTTGTGGATGTCGTGTGCGCTTGTTTGTCATATTGTGTGCCCTTCAGGCTGTTGGCGTGTGCTCTTTGTTATGTTTTGCCACTTTGTTTTGCCTTCCGTTTGTTATGGCGGATCTGTTTTCTTTCTTGTTATTGTCCTTATTCTTGTCTGTTTCTCGCCTCTGTGTGTGTGTTTGAGGTGTTAGCAGGCTTGTTTTGTGTGCATTTTGTCCTGGGGTTTTCCCTTATGTTTGTCTTACGCTGTGTTTATATTTGTGTAATGTTTGTATATTCATTTTTGTTTTGTGGTCAGCCCTTCTGGCTGGTCTTCTATTGATTTGTTCCTTTGTCCTTGTACATATGTGTGCTTTGTACTTTTGTTCTATGTTATATTTGTTCTGTTTTTATTGTAAATTATATGCATGCTTGCATGTAAAAATAAAAAAAAAATATATATAATTAATGAACGCCCCAGCTTGTGTAGGAAATGATTTGTGGGAATTTAGTATCAAACCGTTCATTATTGAAACTAATACATTAACATAAGAAATAAATTAATATAAATTACTTAATAAATAAATCAAATAAATAAATAAATCCCATAGGTCAGTTTTCCCAACATGATTGGTCTACACCAAACCGGATGAACCAGAACTAGCCAGTTTTTCATTATATCTAGAAATACACTAGTTCTCAGATCCATATGATTGGGGTCTTCGAAGCGGGACAGTCTAGACTATTATTATATAAAAAGAATCAGTAAACAATATCTGTGGGAACCGACCTGTGAGATTTATATTTATTTAATTTATATGAATTTATATTTACGTTAATTTATATACTTCGATAGCAATTTGTATAATAATGAGTGGACTGTATTTCTGCAATAATCTCATAATCTCACAAATCGATCCTCTACACATTAGGGGGGTTTATAATAATTAATTTATATATATGCAGCCAATCAAACTACAGTATTAGACTACATACACTGAAGAGGTTCCTTATCTTATAGTACAGCAGGCCTTGAGTCCACCAGGTATAACTAGGATGTAGACACCAAATTATCCTCTTTGAGGTAGCTTCCATCACCCAGGTAACTGATGCACAAAGCATATGCTTCCTCGTCTTGACCTGTCAAAAGGGCGCTAACTGTGAAGCCAGGTTCTATATATGACAAGCTATATCAGAGAAACACTATACATGGAACATGAAGACCTGGCTTAATTACCTTTATTTTGAGGCTTCCACGTGCTCTAACCGGATCACCCTATATAATGACATTAATGGCCATAAATGAAGATACATGGGTTTCGGAAAGAACACTTAACTTGAATTTGTTGACAGCGTGTTGAAGATGGTACACCTTTGGTTTCCATAACACTACGTCCAAGTAAAATTAACAGGAGCCGAATTTGCTCCCGTGCCTCTGGTCTCAGTATATAAACAATGGCTGCTCCTCCTTCCTCACTCCTGCCTGGCTTATATTGTCCAGATAACAGAAAGTGATAGAAGGGTCACATTTACTCTACTTTAATATTGATAATTAAGTTAATTTATATGAGATGTTTTTATGATGGTAAAGTCCAAAGACTAATGTATTTAAGAATAATTCCCACCATAATAGGTGGAGAATTTATAATAGTATGTGGTGATGATATCCCGTTTTCTATAGACGGTAATTCCACTACAAGTTACGTTTTCTATGGGTTACTTGTTTATACAATACAGCTATTATCTGTATGATATATTAAATGGTGTCGGATTTTCCGACAATATCTTATAAACAAATACCCAGTCACAGACTGGCCACCCAGCCTAGTCTCAGTGGTTTTTACGGAGTTTAATCATGAATTGTGTGGCGTTTTTATATCTTCAGAGTGACACCGCATAAAATAACTCCAGCCAAATTGAGGCTACATCTTCGCAGAGTTTATCCACACAAAATTTGGTGTTTATTTTTGCGAAGTCACTAATAAAATAACTGATACTTCCAAATAACACTAGAGGCTACCATTGACTAGTTGAACTAAATATTTAACAAACTAGCACAATAGCTGGTTGTATCATAGTTTTAATATATCGAGCTATCCGTGCATCTACAAACGCCATCAAGACGCAACTGCTTCATTATCTCAGACACTGTGCCCGGCAAACCAGTTTGTCCTACAGTATTTTTTGTGGCATACATTTAATAAGTTTGATAGGATGGTTTGTTGTCATTATGTATACCCTTTAAAACAAACCCATAAGTTTCATTCCCCCTATCTCCCCACATTAATTTATATGAATACATGAGGAACTATATATTCTCAAATAGATTTTACATGTGAATTGTCGTTCAGCTGGAGTACAAGCGTAAGAGAGACGATAACTTCCACAACAATCACATGTTCCCAGAGTAGCCTGCTGAAACAAGTTTACGGTGACGAGTTTTACCAGTTTATGAGGCGCATGCTATTATTCCTACCTACAGCTAAGCTGTCTATACTTTCTTTGTAGATAACCTTTATTGGTATTCACTGAATTATTAATATCATATGCCTGTTTATTATTCATACATATGATTTATGAATTTATAAGCATTAACATCTCATTATTTTATTATTTAAAGGGCATTAATTTCTCTTTACAAATTAATCCCCCCCAAAGTGTGTAGAGGGATTTGGCTCTATAGTTTACATTAAACTATAATTCATTATTATACATTAATAGATTTCAGTTACACTTTATATGAGATCCATAGGCACTGGTTCTCTAATTTATTTTATTTTCATAAGAATGGTCCTTCGAATTATGTATTAGATTTATTATCATTATTCTGGAGTCAGATTTCCTCATCCTTTTTGGTCGACTTAGAACCGGATAAATTAGTTAATTAAATATTAGTGGTTCACAGACCAACACATTCAAATAAATTACTGATCTACATAAACCATTATAAATTCACAAATATTTACGGTCCAGTATACGAAGTTAAATTACTGGTCCTATATAATCCATTATATTTAATCATATACTAACTCTGTTTATAGTATACTATTAATTAAGTAGTATTATTAGGTACTAGGCTATATATTCATTATTAGTTACGACTAACAGCAAACTGCGACACATATATTATACCCTAACCCCCATTATTTCCTATTATTAATTTACCAGAATAAAGCCAATGTCTACATCTGGCTTTAGTGGGCTATAGTTAATTACCCACAATGTTCAGACCTATACCTCACACAGAGCTGAGGATAACTAGGTCGCCTAGAGCAACTGCTCACAATTAATAACCTCGTGTTAATAACTACAATAAATTGATCACACCATATAACAATTATTTTCTTGGTGGTAATACCACTCATATACATTTTTCCAGACTATTTCGTGAAAATCAGTCACGGGAGTCTAAGCATATGTGACTAGTAAATAAATCAATGATATTGATCTTCACAGAAGATTGTGGCCAGAGAGACACCAGTAACTGAAAATAGTTAAATTTCATATACACGTATTTCCTATAAGTGTATATTCTGTATATCAAAAACTAAAAAAATCTAAAAAAAAACATAACACCATATGTATACCAATATTGCACATCATTTATCGTATTTTATGCCAACCCACAGGGGTAAGATAATGTTAGACTGGAATTGTACTATGGTATGTACAACTCTAGCCTAAACTATTAAGCAACTTATGCACTGGGCTGCTCGGCTTTCAAATACGGTACCCCCCTTCCGTGTGTGCATGAAATAAATTCTCTGGAAAAAATTATTTTCTCATTTGAAAGTGTCAAAATCCCTTCCATGAGTATAAATATGTTAACAAAAAGTCGAAATTGTACTTAAATCCCTGGAAACACAAACTGTAACTGTCTCTATTTTCTGCTTGTTACAACTTGTAATAAAGATGTTACATCTTGGCTTAACATGCTTATGACGTATTAGAACGTTGTTACAACTTGCTATATTGGTTGTTATAACTAGTTAGGAGGTGTTAAAACTTGTTCGAACGTTGTACCAACCTCGTAGTTTCGGTGTGTGTTTGGCGGGGAATTACTTTGGCCGCAATGGGGTCCGGAATACGATTTGGTGGTCGTCCGTGACATAGACTCCCGGAGCCAGTCGCCTGCCAGCTTCAACATGCACGAGTTCCCACAAATATTTTTTTTTCATTTTTTGCGTTCATTTCCATATACATTTGTTTTGTTTTTTCTTGCCAATCCTATGTATAAGGAACACATACACAATATTAAGGCAGTAGAACATCCGCACTGTCGCAAGACTGTGTTATATGTGTCTCAAATGTGTCCACATATATTGCTCATATATCCAATGTTTCATGTTCATTTATGTATATTTTCAACATATTTACATACTATACACTATCAAACACTATATACATTCACCATCAACACACTCAGAACTCTGCAATTGTGTGCTGCCACACCCAACCACCCTTCCCTCACTCCTCCAACACCTAGCTTTCTCCTTACACCTTACTCGCCAACGTTCCTCCTCCCCCATACTGTTATTGTTTTTATTATACTGCTAGCTGTATCCGGCCACGCGTTGCTGTGGCTCAGCAACACATTTGCGCTGCTGAGCCACAACTACCTACACCTGTTCTCCAGTCCTCCCCACCATTCCCCCCCTCCTGCGTCCCCTCATCCTCCCAACCATTCCCCATCTCCTCGTCCTCCCCACCATTCCCCCATCCCCTAGTCCTCCCCACCATTCCCCACTCCATCCCCTCATCCTCCCCACCATCTCCCACCCCCTCGTCCTACCTTCCATTTCCCCCTCCCCTGTCCCCTCTTCCTCCCCACTATCCCCCTCTTTCATGTCCCCTTGTCCTCCCCACCATTCTCCATTCCCCCATCCCCTCATCCCTCACTATCCCCAACTCCCCCATCCCTTCGTCCTCCCCACCATTACCCTTCTCCCCTGTCCCCTTGTCCTCCCAACCATATCCCACTCCCTCGTCTGATGCATTCCCAAATGATCTGATGTTGACATCAGAAAATTGGGAACATTAAATGATCTGATGTTCACATCACTGAAAAATAGGAATAACAGTTACGAAATTTAAATAGAAAAAAATGAAAAAAAACATAAATAAACAATACCCACGAAATGAACGGCATGGTAAACAACACAGCTCAATTCCAAGCCAATATCTCTCAAAATCATTAAATAAAAATAACTATATATTGAAATCAATGAAAATTCTATTTATCAGTGCAATTGGAAACATTGAAATGGAATCATAACATATTAGTATAAAGTGTGTTGCTCTTTCATGCAACAGATGGCACTGTTTTTTTTTATAGTATGGTTTTTACCTGTCACAGGTGAGGCATCAATATTTATACTCACAAAATAAACGACATGGTAAACAACACAGCTCAATTGCAACGGAATGTCACTCAAATAATGAAATCAAAATGAAAAAAAATCGAAATCTATGAAAATTAATTTATCAATATAACTGGAAACATTGAAATGGAATCATAACATATTTAGCATATCCTGTGTTGCTTCTACGTGTATCAGATGGTGCTGTTTTTCAAACAAACATGTTTTTACCTGTCACAGGTGTAGCATCTATATAGAAGATATATAAAAGCATATGCGTATTTGAATGGAATGGTGTGTCAAAATTTCAAAGCAATCGGTGAAGAACTTTCGGAGATCACATCTTGTGTTGCTCTAAGTCAGTCCAACAGATGGCGCCATTTAAAAAAAAAAAATATGTTTTTACCTGACACGGGTGTGGTATATATATACATATATATATATATATATATAAATATATATAATATGTATATATAATATATATATAATATATATATAATATATATATATATATATATATATATATATATATATATATATATATATATATATATATATATATATATATATAGGTTAGGTTAGGTTAGGTAGCCGAAAAAGTTAGGTTAGGTTAGGTTAGGTAGGTTAGGTAGTCGAAAAACAATTATTTCATGAAAACTTGGCTTATTAGGCAAATCAGGCCTTGCATAGTAGGCTGAGAAGTGGATTCTGGCTACTAGGTACGACATATATATATATATATATATATATATATATATATATATATATATATATATATGTCGTACCTAGTAGCCAGAACTCACTTCTCAGCCTACTATTCAAGGCCCGATTTGCCTAATAAGCCAAGTTTTCCTGAATTAATATATTTACTATAATTTTTTTCTTATGAAATGATAAAGCAACCCTTTTCTCTATGTATGAGGTCAATTTTTTTTTATTGGAGTTAAAATTAACGTAGATATATGACCGAACCTAACCAACCCTACCTAACCTAACCTAACCTATATTTATAGGTAAGGTTAGGTTAGGTAGCCAAAAAAGCTAGGTTAGGTTAGGTTAGGTAGGTTAGGTAGACGAAAAAAACATTAATTCATGAAAACTTGGCTTATTAGGCAAATCGGGCCTTGAATAGTAGGCTGAGAAGTGCGTTCTGGCTACTAGGTACGACATATGTATATATATATATATATATATATATATATATATATATATATATATATATATATATATATATATATATATATATATATACGTATATATATATGTATATACGTATATATATATATATATATATATATATATATATATATATATATATATATATATATATATTAGTAATAATTAATGAGAATAATTAATTAATTAGTAATAATTAATGAGAATACAACAGTGTTGTATTTAGTGTTGAAAATTTCCAACATAACTCCTCTCCAGACACAAAACAGAACGCTTTAAAAGAGACTAACGTCGTCTATGCCTTCAAATGCCCACTTGGGGACTGTAAGCTCCAAAAAACCCAGTATATAGGCAAGACAACAACATCTCTTTCTAGGCGTTTAACGATGCATAAGCAACAGGGCTCCATTAAGGAACATATAATCTCTTCCCATAACCAAACCATCGCCAGAGAAATCCTAGTAAACAACACAGAAATCTACCCTATTAATATCCCCTCTTGTTCTGTCTTGTGTTAATGCCACATCACCCTTCCCACCTCACTCAAATGTAGATATAAAATCAGAGAATACGTAAGTTCTAATCAGTTGTGTATTTGTGAAGTCTTTGAAAATGTAATAGTTTTACGAAACGCGCCTGTGTCGCGTCAGACTAGAAATAAAAATGAATTTTGGAGAAGTGATTTTTGATTTACCTCCAACAGTGAAGCGTAATGTACGAAAGATTGAGAAAATTCGTGTTAGAATTATTAATCTTACTTTTTCGGTCATATTTAATAATATATATATATATATATATATATATATATATATATATATATATATATATATATATATATCGTACCTAGTAGCCAGAACGCACTTCTCGGCCTACTATGCAAGGCCCAATTTGCCTAATAAGCCAAGTTTTCCTGAATTAATATATTTTCTCTATTTTTTTTCTTATGAAATGATAAAGCTACCCATTTCATTATGTATAAGGTCAATTTTTTTTTATTGGAGTTAAAATTAACGTAGATATATGACCGAACCTAACCAACCCTACCTAACCTAACCTATCTTTATAGGTTAGGTTAGGTTAGGTAGCCGAAAAAAGTAGGGTAGGGTAGGTTAGATATTCGAAAACCAATTAATTCATGAAAACTTGGCTTATTAGGCAAATCGGGCCTTGCATAGTAGGCTGAGAAGTGTGTTCTGGCTACTAGGTACGACATATATATATATATATATATATATATATATATATATATATATATATATATATATATATATATATATATATATATATATATATATATATATGTCGTACCTAATAGCCAGAACGCACTTCTCAGCCTACTATTCAAGGCCCGATTTGCCTAATAAGCCAAGTTTTCATGAATTAATGTTTTTTCGTCTACCTAACCTACCTAACCTAACCTAACCTAGCTTTTTTTGGCTACCTAACCTAACCTTACCTATAAATATAGGTTAGGTTAGGTTAGGTAGGGTTGGTTAGGTTCGGTCATATATCTACGTTAATTTTAACTCCAATAAAAAAAAATTGACCTCATACATAGAGAAAAGGGTTGCTTTATCATTTCATAAGAAAAAAATTATAGTAAATATATTAATTCAGGAAAACTTGGCTTATTAGGCAAATCGGGCCTTGAATATTAGGCTGAAAAGTGAGTTCTGGCTACTAGGTACGACATATATATATATATATATATATATATATATATATATATATATATATATATATATATATATATATATATATATATATATATATATATATATATATATATATATATATATATATATATATATATATATATATATATATATATATATATATATATATATATATATATATATATATATACGCACTTCTGAGCCTACTATGCAAGGCCCGATTTGCCTAATAAGCCAAGTTTTCATGAAATAATTGTTTTTCGACTACCTAACCTACCTAACCTAACCTAACATTTTCGGCTACCTAACCTAACCTAACCTATAAAGATTGGTTAGGTTAGGTTAGGTAGGGTTGGTTAGGTTCGGTCATATATCTACGTTAATTTTAACTCCAATAAAAAAAAATTGACCTCATACATAATGAAATTGATAGTTTTATCATTTCATAAGAAAAAAATTAGAAAAAATATATTAATTCAGGAAAAGTTGGCTTATTAGGCAAATCGGGCCTTGCATAGTAAGCCAAAAAGTGCGTTCTGGCTACTAGGTACGACATATATATATATATATATATATATATGTCGTACCTAGTAGCCAGAACGCACTTCTCAGCCTACTATGCAAGGCCCGATTTGCCTAATAAGCCAAGTTTTCATGAATTAATTGTTTTTCGACTACCTAACCTACCTAACCTAACCTAACCTAACTTTTTCGGCTACCTAACCAAACCTAACCTATAAAGATAGGTTAGGTTAGGTTAGGTAGGGTTGGTTAGGTTCGGTCATATATCTACGTTAATTTTAACTCCAATAAAAAAAATTGACCTCATACATAATGAAATGGGTTGATTTATCTTTTCATAAGAAAAAAATTAGAGAAAATATATTAATTCAGGAAAACTTGGCTTATTAGGCAAATCGGGCCTTGAATAGTAGGCCAAAAAGTGAGTTCTGGCTACTAGGTACGACATATATATATATATATATATATATATATGTCGTACCTAATAGCCAGAACGCACTTCTCAGCCTACTATTCAAGGCCCGATTGCCTAATAAGCCAAGTTTTCATGAATTAATGTTTTTTCGTCTACCTAACCTACCTAACCTAACCTAACCTAGCTTTTTTGGCTACCTAACCTAACCTTACCTATAAATATAGGTTAGGTTAGGTTAGGTAGGGTTGGTTAGGTTCGGTCATATATCTACGTTAATTTTAACTCCAATAAAAAGAAATTGACCTCATACATAGAGAAAAGGGTTGCTTTATCATTTCATAAGAAAAAAATTATAGTAAATATATTAATTCAGGAAAACTTGGCTTATTAGGCAAATCGGGCCTTGAATAGTAGGCTGAGAAGTGAGTTCTGGCTACTAGGTACGACATATATATATATATATATATATATATATATATATATATATATGTCGTACCTAGTAGCCAGAACGCACTTCTCAGCCTACTATGCAAGGCCCAATTTGCCTAATAAGCCAAGTTTTCATGAATTAATGGTTTTTCGTCTACCTAGCCTACCTAACCTAACCTAACCTAACGTTTTCGGCTACCTAACCTAACCTAACCTATAAAGATAGGTTAGGTTAGGTTAGGTAGGGTTGGTTAGGTTCGGTCATATGTCTACGTTAATTTTAACTCCAATAAACAAAAATTGATCTCATACATAATGAAATGGGCAGCTTTATCATTTCATAAGAAAAAAATAGAGAAAATATATTAATTCAGGAAAACTTGGCTTATTAGGCAAATCGGGCCTTGCATAGTAGGCTGAGAAGTGCGTTCTGGCTATTAGGTACGACATATATATATATATATATATATATATATATATATATATATATATATATATATATATATATATATATATATATATATATATGATTCATTGAATATGACCGCATATTCTGTATTTATTATTTTCTGGTTAAGGGCTTCTATCCTCTAACTATTTTCTTAGCATCAGGGCTTAATTGAAATAGGAGTTCTCCAAAACTCATTTTCGTACTTTTAAGGTAAAGAAAAGAAGTGATTTACTATAGAGTGTATTACACTTATTTATATAATTTGCACAACGTGCAAATTATACAAATTAACGTTGTGCAAATTGTATAAAAAAGTGTAATACACTCTATAGTAAATCACTTCTTTTCTTCACCTTAAAAGTACGAAAATGAGTTTTGGAGAACTCCTATTTCAATTAAGCCCTGATTCTAAGAAAATAGTTAGAGGGATAGAAGCCCTAAACCAGAAAATAATAAATACAGAATATGCGGTCATATTCAATGAAACATGTTTGAAAGAAAACCTGCTGCCAGTATACACCAATATATATATATATATATATATATATATATATATATATATATATATATATATATATATATATATATATATATATGTATGTATATATATATATATATATATATGTATATATATATATATATATATATATATATATATATATATATATATATATGTATATATATATATATTTATATATATATATATATATATATATATATATATATATATATAGTCAGTCAAGTTCAAGTCTTAGTCGACATGAACTTGAAACCGGCCATATACTGCAGGTATGTTGACGACATTTTTACACAGGTACCTGATGTCAGACATCTGCAGGAGCTGAAGGAGACATTTGAGCAGAGTTCCGTGCTGCGTTTCACTTACGAGACGGAAAAGGATGGGAAGCTGCCTTTTCTAGATGTAACAGTCATGGAAAAGGGCGGAGGTTTCCACACTGCAGTCTACACAAAGGAAACAAACATAGGAATGTGCCTAAATGCCAACAGCGACTGCCCTGACAGGTACAAGAGGAGTGTTGTTAACGCATACGTCGACCGTGCTCTCAGCCACAGCTCAGAATGGAAGCAAGTCGACGAAGAACTCTGTAGGGTAAGGCAGGTCCTAGTCAATAACGGCTTCTCCAATGGTTTCATCGAAGACATCATAAGAAGGAAAGTGAAAAGCCATGCAACCTCCGAAGAGACAACTAACACAACACCTATACCCCCTATTAGACTATTTTACAGGAACTTCTTTTCCACAGCTCATAAAACAGAGGAAAGGGTCCTGAAAGATATTGTTAATAGAAACGTTATCCCTACAGACAAAAATCAGAGGATACAACTGACGATTTACTATAAAACCAGAAAAACGGCCAGCCTACTCATGAGAAACTCTCCAGACACAAAACAGAACGCTTTAAAAGAGACTAACGTCGTCTATGCCTTCAAATGCCCACTTGGGGACTGTAAGCTCCAAAAAACCCAGTATATAGGCAAGACAACAACATCTCTTTCTAGGCGTTTAACGATGCATAAACAACAGGGCTCCATTAAGGAACATATAATCTCTTCCCATAACCAAACCATCGCCAGAGAAATCCTAGTAAACAACACAGAAATCATCGATAGATACAGCGATAGCAGGCGGCTTGACGTTTGCGAGGCACTACACATCAAGAAGTCAACACCAGCAATCAACAGCCAATTATTGCACAACTATATTCTACCCACCTCAAGACTCCGCTCCAATATAGAAACATCAAGAAATATGGACCAATAGGCTTTCTACAAACACTTCTATTCAATACCCATTGTTTCTGTTCTGTCTTGTGTTGATACTTTTAATACCCTATTAATATCCCCTAGTGTTCTGTCTTGTGTTAATGCCACATCACCCTTCCCACCTCACTCAAATGTAATACCACATCACCCTTCCCACCTCACTCAAATGTAGATATAAAATCAGGGAAACGCAAGTTCTAATCAGTTGTGTATTTGTGAAGTCTTTGAAAATGTAATAAGTTTTACGAAACGCGCCCGTGTCGCGTCAGACTAGAAATAAAAATGAATTTTGGAGAAGTGATTTTTGATTTACCTCCAACAGTGAAGCGTAATGTACGAAAGATTGAGAAAATTCGTGTTAGAATTATTAATCTTACTTTTTCGGTCATATTTAATAATATATATATATATATATATATATATATATATATATATATATATATATACATATATATATACATATATATATATATATATATATATATATATATATATATATATATATATATATATATATATATATATATATATATATATATATATAATGATTTTGAATAATATGATAAACTTTAACTGTCCATCAATGCATGTATGGATTAAGCCTCACTAATCGCCTAATTAAAACTAATGGGTTTTCCACATTATCGATGACTTTTCACATATTTATCAATGTATTAGAATGATTGAGATTGCTACTGCTGGAACCTACAGATCCCAGACATCTTCAAACACAATAATTACAAGGGCAAACTCTTTACCCTCAGGTCAAACTACTTTCTGAGTTAAACTTTTTCAGACATTGCTTATCCAAGCATGAGTGTAGAATTACCCCTTCACTGATAAACCTGCAGTTACCTGTTACTCTTTCTCATACACTAGTTTCACTTACTATGAATGACAATTGCTGGTTATCACCTCTGATGGTTCCCTCCGTCGTCATACGTGGTTCCTCATCAAAGATTATATTAAGGCAAATACTAGCCACCTTACCGTCATATGTTGCTTTCACTCTAACGTAATAAATGAAGAATGAACATAGCATGTTAAGGCTGAACATGACGAAGAACACATAACATGCAAAGACTGAACTTTATTAAGAACATAATTACATGTTAAGGCTGAATATGATAGAAGAACATATAACTTGCTATGGCTGAACATGATAGAAGAGAACATAACATATTAAGGCTGAACATTATAATAAGCCACAAAAAAATCTAATTAATGCTTTCTTCTCTTAAATCACGTGTCGTCACTGATTCATACTAGATAAGTTTATATTCTGAAAATACATAGGTAAATATTGTTTTGGAAATAGGAGTTATATTCAGTTCCACTCCCACAATCAGACTGACTCCAGTCAGCCATCTACCTCAACCATTTCACCCCTCCTCTCAAGGAAGGTATAATCCGATTAACCTTATCCCTAGAGCGGTAATCTTGTTCCTAGAAGCCTGACGCAGAATAATTCCTCTTTCCAGGAATTATTAATTTGGCTAAACAGCTTCGGTCTTAATCCATTGACCTTTCTTAGATATGTGATCCATAGTCTGTCTACTTAACATGTACTTCCAATCATCATTAGTTAAGTGTTGTAGTAATGATCCTCTAGCTAATAATTCCTACTAACTTGTGGATTACAACACCACTCCCCTCCTTAAACACGTATATGTCCCCATATGCATCATTGCAATGGTTCCATTAGTGCAAGGACCTGGAGGATGCACCCACCATATGTGTACAAATAAAAAATCATCCAATAAGTTCATCATACACACGATGAAATAAATTAAAATTTTCCCCGACATGACTCACAACACTTCTCCAACATATACATTATATTCAGATCATAGCACAGGTAAAATAGTCTGTAATAATTTTTCCCATCTCCAACAATGCACATATACCTAAACTGCTGGCATATAATTACATACAAACATAACCATAAAATTACATGGACCAGAATGCTGGCACTTAAACAGAAATGACACTAGTCATTAATATATACACAACACATATATATCTAAGGTTCTTCATCCTTAGTAATAAGTTACTAACAATTTAACATCTTGCCCTGTACTGTTGACATAAGGGCTTACAATGGTCACAATGTTTCACTGGCCTCCTCCACAATTGGCAGCATCACTTCTCTTGTCTTCGTGTCCCATGGTTGCTAGGTCATAGATCCTCCATGACCCAGACAAAACCCAGGCTGTCCAGCCTGGTGAATGTTGTCAATGGCCCATCGTTGCTCTGAGCTAACGTGATCCTAGCCTCCAGAGCAACGGAGATTCCTATCCCGGGGTCATGTTCCCTCGGGTCTGTGCTGACTTCTCGTTCCAGGGCACCAATCCCAGAACGCTGTAGATACCTCACAGCTCTCTGGTCATCCTTCCTTGCTGTGCTCACCACAGCTGTAGCACATTACTCTAGGCCCATCCGCCCAGAGAGTGTCCACCTGTATTCACACCTTCCCGACCGCTGTACCTGCAAAATATTCCCTCGGAGCCCCCTGGCTCGATCCCATTATTACATAACCCCCTCGGCTCCTTACTGTCTCCCCGTATATAGCCTGAGCGCAGCTGCAAAACCATTGCAGCTGGCCCTTATCCCTGCTTTGATGTCAGGGGGCGAATTTCGCCTATAACGTCACGTTGGCTTCACTTTCTCCCCCTTTTTTTTTCTAGAATTACTGAGTGTAGCCTCATAGCTTCCCTTCTACTCTACCTGAAGCTCTGTGACATGATCCCGGGGGACCTTCTCAAGCCTAACACTCAGTAATTGTGCCGATGAGGTAATATACAATATATACATACACATATATTATCACAATAAATACCTCATTAACATAATTTCCAACTTATGTCACTAAAACATCATACTGCCACTGGCTCGCCTCTAGCGAGATTCCTGTAACAACTTAATAAGAAAATAGTACATCTACTTCACTCGCCCACTGCAACCACCAACACCTGAAATTTTGAAATTCTACCTTGTAATCTTATCCATAAGACTTACCCACTCCGACATAATTAATGAAAATTTTAATGATAATAATGAATTTTTATTAGTCTTATGAGTTTTGCTAGATATATCGAATTGGCTCGCCTACTGCAGCCACCAACTCCTGCAATTATCCACATTACATCTTATCTATAAGACTTACCCACTCCGACACACCATCACCTCTGGTCATCCCAACCACTGATGACCTCAATATAACGCCACACATCCCTACAACCACTTCCTGCGTCCTAACGCACCGACCTTGCTACGCCAATACTCACCTTACCGACCACTACCTGGCGCCCCTGCGCCACCATATACTCCACAACACCACACTCCATACCAGGCGTCCAAACGCCACTACACTACACCACCCAATGGCGTCCCCAACGCCCTCAACACAACACCCGGCGTCCCCAACGCCCTCAACACAACACACGGCGTCCCCAACGCCCTCAACACAACACACGGCGTCCCCAACGCCCTCAACACAACACACGGCGTCCCCAACGCCCTCAACAAAACACCCGACGTCCCCAACACAACACACGGCGTCCCCAACGCCCTCAACACAACACCCGACGTCCCCAACACAACACACGGCGTCCCCAACGCCCTCAACACAACACACGGCGTCCCGAACGCCCTCAACACAACACACGGCGTCCCCAACGCCCTCAACACAACGCACGGCGTCCCCAACGCCCTCAACACAACACACGGCGTCCCCAACGCCCTCAACACAACACACGGCGTCCCCAACGCCCTCAACATACACACAGCGTCTTCAACGCCATCAACACAACACACACGGCGTCCCCCAACACCATTACCACCACAGGCATATGCCTTGCGCCAGAGCGCATCAAAACACCACGAGACGTCACCACCAATAAGTAACCAGACGCCACACACACTCCCTTTTCTCTCGTAATCCGTTAATTACCTGACCAACACTCGTCAGGCATAATTTCTTGTGTAGTGACCACCCGCCACACACTACTACCTGCGTTAACATACTTCAACGCTAATGTCTACAATACACCCAGTGTTACAACAACCAGTTATGCTACACATGCTACACCTTGGCGCTACAATGCCAACAATGTCATGCACTATACTACATCAATGATATCAACAGTCAAAACATGCACATTTCACTACAGTAAATACTATGCATTACGCTGGCGTTTAATAAGCCACTACACGTGCATTACACTACAAAACCCGGCGTACTAATGCCAATACACAACCAACCACTTGGCGTCCAAACAACCATGCACTTCTCCCGGCGTCCAATACACACTGCGTCGCCACGTCCCAACGTCACACACCCCCACCAACGGGACACGCTCCCCGTGTCCCACGGTAACACTCTCCATAATACTACCTGCACCCACGAAAAATCTCCATGGACCTCTTCAGGGTACGCTAGACGTCGAACCCCTGACGTCAAATTATGCGTCGCTCGCTTTGCCCAGGCGTCCATAATTCACTGCGCTTATTTTTTGTATCTTCGTCTGACAACACCAAAAATCGCTCAATATTTTATTATCTTTAAAATATTCGATTTACACTTTACATGAAATTTAATTAACTTCAAATTACGTAGTTTTCACGCTTGATTTGTCCTTAGCAACGGTTTCTCACTATTACCACCACCATACCGACGATATATAACAAGCTCCAAGGTGCGGCTCGCTTGGCCCACCCATCGCTTGGCCCGCCCATGGCCGCACATGGCCCACGCTGGCCCACATTCACCCGCGCTAGTTTACCTCGCCACGCTGTATAATCCGCACTACGAACACTGCACTTGTTTTGGGTCACGATGCTTCAGTGGTCCAGACTTGCCTCTTAGCCGTCTCTCGTTGCGGGAATCTGGAAAGAAAGAAATAAACCCCACATGTGCCCCACAATGGCCTAGTCCCTTTAATTAACTAACTCCTCTGACCTAGTCTCACCTGACCCTTCTTTCCTCCGTCTAGTAACCACCATTCTCACCACAACCCGACGTCTACCATTTCCCGAACATTCCCTCACCAACTAAACCAGAACCACACTTCCTTCATCTCGCACAGTGTTCCAAAACCTGTTTGCGCTGCCACCAAATATGTCGTGTACCTATTCCCTAACATTCCCTCACCAACCAAACCAGGAACACTATGAGGGGACAGATGTAAGGTCTTTAAAGGCCGTCGGGTTTTGTCATTTAATTACAAAGAATAGACTCTGACAAATAATAACATATTAACATACTCTATTAGGTCAATACACTTCCAATACCCATAGACGACTTGACCTCCGCGATCACCACCCACACTTGTAACTTCCGCCTAAGTCCCTAATACGGAATGATTACTACAACGCTCCACACCCGTTTAGTCTTTCAACCAATACTCACATACTGCTGACTTAACTTGGTCACTAAGATCACATCAGGTTCTCGCATAGCTGTCTGCTACACTTCGCTGCTGCCACAACGGAGATCCAGAGGACTTCTCAGTTCCACTCCCACAATCAGACTGACTCCAGTCAGCCATCTACCTCAACCATTTCACCCCGCCTCTCAAGGAAGGTATAATCCGATTAACCTTATCCCTAGAGCGGTAATCTTGTTCCTAGAAGCCTGACGAAGAATAATTCCTCTTTCCAGGAATTATTAATTTGGCTAAACAGCTTCGGTCTTAATCCATTGACCTTTCTTAGATATGTGATCCATAGTCTGTCTACTTAACATGTACTTCCAATCATCATTCGTTAAGTGTTGTAGTAATGATCCTCTAGCTAATAATTCCTACTAACTTGTGGATTACAACAGTTGTAACGAAATAGAATATTGTTATTTTATAGTACAATACATTGCACTAAGGATGTCTAAGTTCCCCAGCCTGCCTAAGACACAATTAAATGGTCAACATATATTATAACATTATTTAAAAGAAATATGTTCTCAAAATAATAATCATACCGTAGCGCAACACATTACATATATTTTGCTACATAATTCACTATGTATATAATGAAGAAAATTACTTAATTGTTCAGGTATCACACATTACTGAATACGTAGAATGACACACAGCATAATACATTTATGGTATCACTCAGTACTCCACATTTATGACACAACACACTACGTCACGTATTAAACACATCACACTACGTCACGTATTGAACGCATCACACAATGTCCCATATTGAACATACAATACACAACTTAAGGTGTTACACAATTCAAATAGTGTCCCAAGACACACTTCATATTTGGCATCAAACAATGCAATTCACTTTATGTGTGACATATTTCACAACACCTATGGTGACAAATTACCATTATGGACACCAAATATGGTGTCTCTCAATACACCATGTTTATAAGGGCGCAAAACAAAGAAAAACAAAAAGGTACAAAGTTTAAGTCACATTGTTTTTTGCTATTTATTTTATTGTGACTTCTGTTTCCTTTAGATATGATGATGAATAAGGTCGTATTCGAAACGTCATGGCTTTGACTCAAAAGTAAAGAAGAATTTTTACAAGATGTTTCTTTTATCTCTGGTTTTCCTTTTTATTTTGAAAATAAGATTCCCGAAGGGAACTTCTATCATAAATATATTATAATTTGTTTATTTATACAATTTTCTTAAATGAAAAGCAAGTTCCTTTAAGGAATACGAAGGCTCAATGGATGAACTTAACTTGTTTTTTTCAGGATAGGAATTAACTTGGATTTAAGGTTATTTACCTTTGACAAAATGTTGCCTCTACAAATCTTCTTCTTGAGCAAATAAGTCAATAACGTGGCTGAAAAATGTTGACCAAACCAAACACTAGAAATTAAAGAGACGACGACGTTTCGGTCCGTCCTGGACCATTATCAAGTCGATTGTGATGAGACGAGGGAGGCGCGGGGCATTAAGTAGGCAAGAGAGAGGTGAGGAGATGGAAATCTTAGAGGAAGATAAGAGCAAGGAAAAAGGTACGGAAGGTAAGGTGTAATATAGGGTGTAATAATAGGAATAAGAAAGGGATCGTATGAGAAAATAAGAGAAAGAGAAAGAGAAAAATAAGAGAGAAAAAAGGAAGGGAAGGCTTATGTTAGGTCACGTTTATAAGAAAGTTTAGAACATTTAAGTATGTACTGTGAAAGGGAAGAGTCAACAGCAACAAAGCCAGGACTAAGGTTCATGTTGGGTGAGTTGTGTATCAGAGCCTATATGATAAGACGGCGTCTGTGAAGAGTAGAGGCAGGAAAGATTATTTTAGAGAAAGACCAATCAATAGGATGATTAGAGTTCCTAACATGACAGAAGAGAACATTATTTGCAGACTTAACGCTTGTTTTGTGTTCCTGAAGTTTGTCATTAATTATACGGCCAGTTTTCTCCAGGTATTGGAGAGGACAAGACGAATAGGAAATAGAGTAGACACCAGCAGGGGAGGAGAAGTGTGAACCAGATTACTACGAAAAGTATTAGTTTGTCGAAAGGCGAACTTTATGTCAATATGACATAACTGAGGGCCATTTATGCGTAGCGAGCGAAGGAAGAGAGACGAGGACACTTTTCTTAACAGTAGGAGGAGAAGGAGAGTAGGAAAAGAAGTAATGTACATGCCACTAGCATGGGTCTGTGGTAGACAGAGAAAGAGAACCTTGACATAGAACTGTGAATGAGAACGTCAAGAAAAGGAAGGAGGACATTAGATTCCCACTCAACTTTGAAATTGATGGAAGGAGCCAAACTGTTAAGAGAGAAGAGGAAAGGCTGGAAAAGACTAAGGTTATGAGGCCATAAAGCAAAATGTCATCATCACAGTGAAGCCAGAGAGAGGGACGAGTATCAATAGTGGGAAGAAGAACGTTTCGAAGTATTCCATGAAGCGATTGGCAAGAACAGGAAAAAAGAGAGAACCCATAGCGACACCAAAAGTGTGAGAGAAGTATTTACCGTTGAAAGAGGAGGAGTTAGAGTTATCACAGAGTCTGATGAGTTCGAGGAAAACGTCAGTCGGGAACGGGAGCAGAAGAAGACCCTCAGTCGCCTTCTGTCTAAGGAAAGAGAACGTAATCAAGAGGAACATTAGTGAACAGAGAGTCGACAACAAGACTAAGCATCTTACAGGAGGGCTTCAGGTACAGTCTTTCTTTGAAATCCTGAGAGTGACAAAGATGAGTAGGAGAAAAAGGGCCAAGGTAAGGCGTCAGAGTTTTAGCTAGCCAGGAGGCAAGAGGATAGCCGACAGAGCCCCTTGAAGAAATTATAGGACGAAGAGCAACACCAGGTTTATGAGTCTTGGGTAGACCATTGAAATAAGAAAGAGAAGGGCAGATGACTCAGAAACATTTTATAAGATCGAAGTCATGAGGACAAAGACTGGAGAGCTGTCTTAGTTTGTGGTTGAAGGAAGTTTAAGACGATCCAAAGGGTTAGAAGTCAGAGGGGCATATGTGCGTGAGTCAAAGAACAAGACATCAGCTTTCTGAAGGAAGTCCACACGGTCAAGAACAACCACCGAATTGCCTGTCGAAAAGAAGGATAAGAATAGAATTGTTAGATTTCAGGGAGGCAGATTGTGGTTGTGGTTGTGGTCCACCTTCCTCGTCGCAAGCTGGAAGCAACGGGGATGGTGGTAATTTTTTACAAAACAAGCTGTCAAGAACGGGGATAAGGGCCCCTCTAAAGGCAGACAGGTCCGAAAGAGCACTGGAGTTACACCTGAGAAACTTATCAAAGGAACTAAGGTGGTCAGTGCCACAGCACGGGCCAGGGGGAAGTTGTAAAAGAGAGACCAATTCCGAGAAGTTCCTGCTGGTGCTTAGAGAGAGGGGAAGATGAAAGGTTGGTAACACAGTCAGAGAGAGAGAGTATTTAGCCCAAGGACTGTTGGAAATCAGACGCTGAAGTTTGTTGTGTAGTGTGGAGGAGTGGTGGGAAGATTAGAGGTGAGCGGTGCCAAATGCGATGGGAAAAAGGTTATTGCATCGATCACTGGGAAGAGAAGAAGACAGAAAGCGTTAATGTTGCCGTACTGTTAGAAAAGCATCGTCAACTGGCAAGGAGGTGGAGTGAATAAGTTTTGAAGAAGGCGGGGCATGTTCAGGAAAAGGAGATTCCGAAGTGTTAAATTTGGAGAAAGTGAGATAAGGAAAGAGGGAAAACTTACTCTGCAAGACAGTCTTTAAGAAACCGGAGTTGGTTCTTTCGACGTTTGGCGGTAAGAAGGGAAGACTCGAAGGCTCTAAAAATCTGTTAAATTAGAGGAAGGAAGAGAATCGAAGAAATTAAACAGAGACGCTTACGTGTCGCATCCATATGCAGATGATGAGTCACAATAACGTGGCTGAAAATTGTTGACCAAACCACACACTAAATATTGAAGAGACGACGACGTTTCGGTCCGTCCTGGACAATTTTCAAATCGATTGTCATAAGACAAGGGAGGCACGGGCATTAAGTAAGGCCCAAGACGGTCCGAAACGTCGTCGTCTCTTCAATTTCTAGTGTGTGGTTTGGTCAACATGTACTGCTGATTAATTGCAGTTTTTGAGCTTGTGTGAGATCGATTTACTCTTCAGTCAATGCACAATTTCAGTTCTGGTACTTTCTATTCCAATTTAATTAACAATTATTAACACAAACATGGGTAAGTGGTCTTTGATGACTTACTATAGCAAAAGAGATGGTGGAGTGGCATAGACCTCAACCTCGAGTGTAGTGGCGAGGACAGGGTGAGTGAGTGTGAGGTGGGTGAGTGATCAGCTGCACTACGATTGTCTCTGGGCTGGATCCGACATGACAGTGTTATCTGCTAAAATATTACTGGTTCCCACACACCCCGTCATTCTATGAAATGTATAAGGAGGGCAAGGTAGTCTTCCTGCAAAAGGTCTGTCATACTTTGCCATGCTCTGTACTCCTGTATGTAATTTTATGCAAGAAATATAACTGAAAATTCTATAATGTTGGTGATTTCTTGAATTTCACTGAATGTTAGGTTTATAGATTTTATTTGATTTCTTAATTAGGATTAAAATTAAAAGATGTATTACTAAATAAAAAGAACGATAGCAAAATTTTAGCTGTTTAGAGTGATAATAATCATATCCAGTTGCCACTAAGTAAACTGTAGTCGTCTTCGTGCTATAGTGGACTGTATGGGTTGTCTCAGTGTTCTCTAGGTGGCTAACATTTAGGGAGATGCAGCAAGAATAGTGCTGGCTATATTTTACCTGCCGGATGAAATAAATTTCAGTACATTATGGTAAAATTAAATAAATGTATAACACAGCATGCACTGATAATTAATATAAAATATTTGTTTTAGCTTTTATTTTAAATTCTGGTATTTTGTACACATGAATGATATTATCAACAATGACAAGACTTAATATTTTATCATTGTGAATTTATCTATTGCAAAATGTATATTTTTATTTATCTCTAAACCATTGCACTATATTTCAAATATTTATTTGCTAAACATTGGATAACCTAGTTAGTTATATTTAATTATGTGGCAAGTAACTTACTGAGGTTGGCTTAAAAGCCTGTGTTATGTCCAAGTTCCTGAAATAGAACATTTAGTGAAACATCTTAACAATGATCCCTGACAAAAATAATTATCACAAAATGGTCCCATAACATATATTATAATGTATATTATAATATACACTATAGGAATCTGGGTGCTCAAAGTCTTTCATCATATGGTAAATCATTGTTAAGACTTATGCAGCTCTCTCAGTGAGCTTAGTACTGTATTTTATGGAGTTAACTAATGAGGTGGTGTTGATTTTGCATAATGGT
>NW_025565590.1:0-13842 GCF_020424385.1 Procambarus clarkii | reverse complement strand
AATAAAGTCAACTACAAATCTCTACACCTTTTTAAGCACGTATCTTCCTTCTAACATGAATCACTATAACTCATATACTTACATCAGTTCGAAACACTTTTCTTATTCCTTCCTGAACACCTTTCCATATATAACCTATCTCCACAAATTAATATCTTAATCACTAAACTGGCAACCCCATGCCATTCAGTCCCCCCACCCCTAATACCCCCCTATGCTGCTCCCTCGGCCCCCCTACCAACACCCTACCCCCCAACCGAGGCCCAAACATAACTACCCTCACCAGAGACCACCCTCCTCCCCCCCCCGCCCCCTGCCCACCAGAGAAAATGGCCGCCACAACGCTATACTTACCCAGCCAAACCGTTCTTTCGCATATGTACTATTTATTGTTGAAAAAAACTTGGAATAAAACATACTGGATTTTCATTCCCTAGTAAAACATACATATATTTATATACAAAACGAAGCCTAAATTAGCACATATTAGGTATTGGATTGCTTGAATCACAAACTCATTTGGACACACACCACACTAAATATTAATTAATGCATACCTTTAAACACACACACACACACACACACACACACACACACACACACACACACACACACACACACACACACACACACACGTCAGTTTGCCTAAATTCTCCAATATTCATTCATGAAACTGCGTCACTGGACTGCAACCTCATCGAATAAGCTGTCATGTATTTCTAACTGTCAACACAAACTCACAACTTCACACGTCAATCATTGCAAATGTTGATAAATAGACACTGACTAACCTTACTACGATATATAAATACAAGTGCCAAATTTTATTCAAAAGGCAACTCCAGCGTGGCCTAGTCGGATAGAACTTGTTCTTAATCCGGATAGACCTGCGTTCGAGCCTGTCGGAATGGTTGCAAGTACAGGGCACAGATTTCTCTGTGTGTCCCCTCCTGTAGGAGCATCAGTTTCGATAGATTCTCTGGATAGCCGAAGATTGATTGACTGACCCCTTGGAATGTGGGGAAGGGTTGAAATCCGGGGGCCCACGGATGGATACCTGGATCCACTGACCTCGGGCAGGTCATTCAATCCACCTGGATTTCAGGTGGGGAGAAGGGAGGCAATTTGGGTCGACACAAATAGCTTCCTGGACCCAAAACCCCAAAGACACCCGGACAATCAAGACGTACACGGCCTCAGAAGAAACACGGACTCAATACACAGGATCAAGACACATGCGGACTCAAGACACACATGGGATCAAGACACACACGGACTCAAGACACACACGGACTCAAGACACACACGGACTCAAGACACACACGGGATCAAGACACAGACGGACTCAAGACACACACGGTATCAAGACACAGACGGACTCAAGACACACACGGACTCAAGACACACACGGACTCAAGACACACACGGAATCAAGACACACACGGAATCAAAAAACACATAGAATCAAGACACACATGGACACTGACAAGATCCCAAGGTGGAGATAAGGGAGGCAATTTGAGGGGACACAAATGGCATCCTGGACTCAAAACCCCACGGATAATGACACTGACACTGACACTCATAGACTATGACGGACACTGACACATACGGAATCAAGACTCACACGGAATCAAGACTCAAACAGAATCAAGACACACACGGAATCAAGACACACACAGAATCAAGACACACACGGAATCAAGACACACACGGAATCAAGACACACACACACTCAAGACACACACGGAATCAAGACACACACACACTCAAGACAAACACGGAATCAAGACACACATGGACACTGACACGATCCCATGGTGGAGATAAGGGAGGCAATTTGAGGGGACACAAATGGCATCCTGGACTCAAAACCCCAGGGATAATGACACTGACACTGACACTCATAGACTATGACGGACACTGACACACACGGAATCAAGACACACACACACTCAAGACACACACGGAATCAAGACACACACACACTCAAGACACACACGGAATCAAGACACACATGGACACTGACACGATCCCATGGTGAAGATAAGGGAGGCAATTTGAGGGGACACAAATGGCATCCTGGACTCAAAACCCCAGGGATAATGACACTGACACGGACACTCATAGACTATGACGGACACGGACACATACGGAATGAAGACTCACAAGGAATCAATACACACAAGGAATCAAGACTCACACGGAATCAAGACTCACACGGAATCAAGACTCAAACGGAATCAAGACTCAAACGGAAACAAGACACACAAGGAATCAAGACACACACGGAATCAAGACACACACGGAATCAAGACTCACACGGAATCAAGACTCACACGGAATCAATACACACACGGAATCAAGACACACACGGAATCAAGACTCAAACGGAATCAAGACACACACGGAATCAAGACTCAAACGGAATCAAGACTCAAACGGAATCAAGACACACACGGAATCAAGACACACACGGAATCAAGACACACACGGAATCAAGACTCACATGGAATCAATACACACACGGAATCAAGACTCACACGGAATCAATACACACACGGAATCAAGACACACACGGAATCAAGACTCAAACGGAATCAAGACACACACGGAATCAAGACTCAAACGGAATCAAGACACACACGGAATCAAGACACACACGGAATCAAGACACACATCGAATCAAGACATAACACGGAATTAAGACATAACATGGAATCAAGACATAACACGGAATCAAGACACATACGGAATCAAGACACATACACGGAATCAAGACACACAAGGAATCAAGACACGCACAGAATCAAGACATATACGGAATCAAGACACATAGGAATCAAGACACACACACTGACAGAGATAAAAATTTTAAACATCAAAGGAATGTGGCGTTTCTTGTTTGTCAAAAAACTGTTGTAAATTTGTTAACGTGAGAACTGCCAGAAGGTCAATCATCCAGAGAATCTATCGAAAGTGATGCTGCTTCAGGAGAGGGATCTGTGCCCTGTAATTGCAACCGTTTCGACAAACTCGAACGCTGCCTGATCATCCGGATTAAGAACACGGCCTATCCGACTAGGCCGACTAGACTCTAGTCTAGTTACTAGTTCAAAGTCTACAAAGTCAAAGTACATTTCTAACTTTTATAAAGAAGAAGTAACCTTTTTTTCAACCTATGGGAGACAAATCATTGAATATGCAGCCCCAGCCTGTTTTCCAACAGAGCTGAGAGTTATGAGTTACATAACTTCTGGAAAAACTACTTGAGCAATTGAGATGGTTGAGAGGTGGGACCAAAGATCTGAAGGTCAAACCTAGCAAACACAACTAGGTGAATACAACTAGGTAAGAACAAACTTACGAAAACCCACAGTTGTAGATGCAAACTCCATTCATAATTTTAAAAGTTGATATGACAGAGAATCAGAGATATAACCAGGAATCATTGCTTTAAACAACCGGCGGCTATAATGTCAACGTTCAAAAACTGTTGCTCGGTCCTGCAAGTAGAAATAGGTGAGTACACAGAGATATGAAACATGTATGTGTTCCTTCTAGACTAACAATCGGGGATTCCTGGATCGAAACCCGGACAGGCAGGATTGAAATTAAGGTGGCGTTTCCTATCACCTAATGTGCCTGTTCTCCGAGCAGTAAACAGGTATCCAGGAGTTGTGAGCTTCTAGTAGGATTGCATCCTGGTGAGGGTTAGGTCAGAGTCAGTTTAGGTATTTGATCTTGCGAGGTGGGTGTTGGTTAGGTTAGGTTACGATAGGTTAGGTTAGGTTAAGTTTGGTTAGGTTAGTTAGGTTAGATTAGGTTAGTTAGGTTAGGTTAGTTAGGTTAGGTTAGTTAGGTTAGGTTAGGTTATGTTTGGTTAGGCTAGTTAGGTTAGGTTAGGTTAGTTAGGTTAGGTTAGTTAGGTTAGGTTAGAATAGTTAGGTTAGGTTTGGTTAGGTTTGGTTAGGTTAGGTTAGGTAAGGTTAGTTAGGTTAGGTTAGTATAGTTAGGGTAGTTTTGGTTAGGTTAGTTTAGGTTAAGTTAGGTTATGTTTGGTTTGGTTAGATTAGGTTATTTAGGTTAGGTTAGGTTAGGTTTAGGTGTAGGTTAGGTTAGGTTTAGATTAGGTTAGGTTAGTTAATAGGTTTGGCTATAGATTGTGGTAGGTTATAGGTTAGGGTAGGGTTAGGTTAGGCTTGGTTAGGTTAGGAAATAGGCCATGAGTTATTGCTATAAACAACCGACGGACAGAAAGGCAGACTCAAAGGCAGGCGGACAAAAGGCAGACTCTAAGATTAATGCTCGATCCTCCTGACATAAATAGGTGAGTACACATAAATATGTAACATGAATGATGTGTTCCTTCTCGACTCACAATATGGGATTCCAGGATTCGAATCGCGGTCGGGCATGGCTGTAATTGTTCGTAGCGTTTCCTATCACCTAATGAATCTGTTCACCTAGCAATAAATAGGTATCCAGGAGTTAGTGACCCACTGGCATCGTGGTGAGTGAGGGTTAGTTTGACCTTGTGGAGTGGGGTTTTCCAGACCACTATATAAGCCTAACATGTATATATATATAGACTGCCTGTCTGCCTGTCTCCCGACTCAAAGTTATAAGTACTGCCAATGAAGCCTAAGAGAGCATAATCCAAGGCCTAAGAGTAGCCATTCGTTCTTTGAAGAGGATTGTTTAGGTTCTTTAAATACCAGCGTGTGGCATTTATGAGCAATTTGTGCGAGATCAATGTCTTCCAAACATTTCCATGTTAGTGCAATAGTCCACTTTTGGTTGGTTTGTTTGACTAAATAGTTGCTATAAGTATTATCATTAATGGAGAATTGGCTGGTATGTGTGAGTATCCTCCGCCGCAGTTACCATTATCATCACTCACTCACTGACAAGTTATTGGTTACCACTTGTATACAATAACAACGGCCATACTACCACTTAAAGGACACTGCTTCTCGTCCCATTAGCCAAGTTAAGCAACTTTCAATTTGGTTAGTAATTGGATGGGTAACCTGCCTGGTAACACCAACTGCTAGTGCTGCTGATGGCATTCATATTTGGGCAGTCCCTGTGGATCAGTGGCAAGGCACTCATCTCGCACTTCTCAAGCGATTTCGCCTGGGTTCATATCCTGGCTAGCCGGGAAGAGCGGATTGACTAGGCACCAATCATTAACTGAACGATTCTCTTCACGAAGCAGTGAGTAGGTACCTGGTTGTTAAAGGGTTTGTCGGGTTGTGTTCCAGAAAAAATTATCAATGAGTTTGTGTGTACTCAACTAATTGTACTCACCTTATTGTGCATGCGGGGGTTGAGCTCTGGCTCTTTGGTCCCGCCTCACAACCGTCAATCAACAGGTGTACAGGTTAGAGCCTATTGGGCTCTATCATATCTACACTTGAAACTGTGCATGGAGTCAGCCTCCACCACATCACTTCCTAATGCATTCCATTTGTCAACCACTCTGACACTAAAAAGGTTCTTTCTAATAACTCTGTGGCTCATTTGGGCACTCAGTTTCCACCTGCGTCCCCTAGAGCGTGTGCCCCTTGTGTTAAATAGCCTGTCTTTATCTACCCTATCAATTCCCTTGAGAATCTTGAATGTGGTGATCATGTGCCCCCTAACTCTTCTGTCTTCCAACGAAGTGAGGTTTGATTCCCGTAGTCGCTCCTCGTAGCTCATACCTCTTAGCTCGGGTACTAGTGTGGTGGCAAACCTTTGAATCTTTTCCAGTTTAGTCTTATGCTTGACTAGATATGGACTCCATGCTGGAGCTGCATACTTCAGGATTGGTCTGACATATTTGGCATATAATGTTCTGAAAGATTCCTTTTAGTGTGTGTGTGTGTGTGTGTGTGTGTGTGTGTGTGTGTGTGTGTGTGTGTGTGTGTGTGTGTGTGTGTGTGTGTGTGTGTGTGTGTGTGTGTGTGTGTGTGTGTGTGATATTTTATAAGAAAGAGACAAATAAACATGTAAGTGAATGAATATATACACCAATTAATAGTGAATGGGCTGGCATGTGTGAACATTAATGTATACTATGGGCCACACTCACTGAAATATGTTGTCTGTGTGTGTAGATACGTGTAATTGGAGTGACTTATCGACGTGAATTTTTCTGTGTGTATATATCCAATATGAGTGATCCTTGTCATAATTGTGACAGTTTCTGCAATTTGACTGTCGAGACTGTATGTATGTTAGTATATATGTATGTGTGTGTGTGTTTGTGTGTGTGCGCGCGCGCGCGCAAGAATGTCGCACTTTGAAATATGTACCTATGATTATTAAAGTATACCATTCGAGAAAAAAATGTATACCTATTTATTAGTCCATTTTCTCTCTCTACCTGCCTTCTTGCCTACTAAAACTTGTCCACTCAACATGCTGTTGAATATCTATCTCCAATGGTCCTTTACCGTTAATTAACACATTATTAAGCAAATAAAGTCAACTACAAATCTCTACACCTTTTTAAGCACGTATCTTCCTTCTAACATGAATCACTATAACTCATATACTTACATCAGTTCGAAACACTTTTCTTATTCCTTCCTGAACACCTTTCCATATATAACCTATCTCCACAAATTAATATCTTAATCACTAAACTGGCAACCCCATGCCATTCAGTCCCCCCACCCCTCATACCCCCCTATGCTGCTCCCTCGGCCCCCCTACCAACACCCTACCCCCCAACCGAGGCCCAAACATAACTACCCTCACCAGAGACCACCCTCCTCCCCCCCCGCCCCCTGCCCACCAGAGAAAATGGCCGCCACAACGCTATACTTACCCAGCCAAACCGTTCTTTCGCATATGTACTATTTATTGTTGAAAAAAACTTGGAATAAAACATACTGGATTTTCATTCCCTAGTAAAACATACATATATTTATATACAAAACGAAGCCTAAATTAGCACATATTAGGTATTGGATTGCTTGAATCACAAACTCATTTGGACACACACCACACTAAATATTAATTAATGCATACCTTTAAACACACACACACACACACACACACACACACACACACACACACACACACACACACACACACACACACACACACACACACACACGCACACACACACACACACGTCAGTTTGCCTAAATTCTCCAATATTCATTCATGAAACTGCGTCACTGGACTGCAACCTCATCGAATAAGCTGTCATGTATTTCTAACTGTCAACACAAACTCACAACTTCACACGTCAATCATTGCAAATGTTGATAAATAGACACTGACTAACCTTACTACGATATATAAATACAAGTGCCAAATTTTATTCAAAAGGCAACTCCAGCGTGGCCTAGTCGGATAGAACTTGTTCTTAATCCGGATAGACCTGCGTTCGAGCCTGTCGGAATGGTTGCAAGTACAGGGCACAGATTTCTCTGTGTGTCCCCTCCTGTAGGAGCATCAGTTTCGATAGATTCTCTGGATAGCCGAAGATTGATTGACTGACCCCTTGGAATGTGGGGAAGGGTTGAAATCCGGGGGCCCACGGATGGATACCTGGATCCACTGACCTCGGGCAGGTCATTCAATCCACCTGGATTTCAGGTGGGGAGAAGGGAGGCAATTTGGGTCGACACAAATAGCTTCCTGGACCCAAAACCCCAAAGACACCCGGACAATCAAGACGTACACGGCCTCAGAAGAAACACGGACTCAATACACAGGATCAAGACACATGCGGACTCAAGACACACATGGGATCAAGACACACACGGACTCAAGACACACACGGACTCAAGACACACACGGACTCAAGACACACACGGGATCAAGACACAGACGGACTCAAGACACACACGGTATCAAGACACAGACGGACTCAAGACACACACGGACTCAAGACACACACGGACTCAAGACACACACGGAATCAAGACACACACGGAATCAAAAAACACATAGAATCAAGACACACATGGACACTGACAAGATCCCAAGGTGGAGATAAGGGAGGCAATTTGAGGGGACACAAATGGCATCCTGGACTCAAAACCCCACGGATAATGACACTGACACTGACACTCATAGACTATGACGGACACTGACACATACGGAATCAAGACTCACACGGAATCAAGACTCAAACAGAATCAAGACACACACGGAATCAAGACACACACAGAATCAAGACACACACGGAATCAAGACACACACGGAATCAAGACACACACACACTCAAGACACACACGGAATCAAGACACACACACACTCAAGACAAACACGGAATCAAGACACACATGGACACTGACACGATCCCATGGTGGAGATAAGGGAGGCAATTTGAGGGGACACAAATGGCATCCTGGACTCAAAACCCCAGGGATAATGACACTGACACTGACACTCATAGACTATGACGGACACTGACACACACGGAATCAAGACACACACACACTCAAGACACACACGGAATCAAGACACACACACACTCAAGACACACACGGAATCAAGACACACATGGACACTGACACGATCCCATGGTGAAGATAAGGGAGGCAATTTGAGGGGACACAAATGGCATCCTGGACTCAAAACCCCAGGGATAATGACACTGACACGGACACTCATAGACTATGACGGACACGGACACATACGGAATGAAGACTCACAAGGAATCAATACACACAAGGAATCAAGACTCACACGGAATCAAGACTCACACGGAATCAAGACTCAAACGGAATCAAGACTCAAACGGAAACAAGACACACAAGGAATCAAGACACACACGGAATCAAGACACACACGGAATCAAGACTCACACGGAATCAAGACTCACACGGAATCAATACACACACGGAATCAAGACACACACGGAATCAAGACTCAAACGGAATCAAGACACACACGGAATCAAGACTCAAACGGAATCAAGACTCAAACGGAATCAAGACACACACGGAATCAAGACACACACGGAATCAAGACACACACGGAATCAAGACTCACATGGAATCAATACACACACGGAATCAAGACTCACACGGAATCAATACACACACGGAATCAAGACACACACGGAATCAAGACTCAAACGGAATCAAGACACACACGGAATCAAGACTCAAACGGAATCAAGACACACACGGAATCAAGACACACACGGAATCAAGACACACATCGAATCAAGACATAACACGGAATTAAGACATAACATGGAATCAAGACATAACACGGAATCAAGACACATACGGAATCAAGACACATACACGGAATCAAGACACACAAGGAATCAAGACACGCACAGAATCAAGACATATACGGAATCAAGACACATAGGAATCAAGACACACACACTGACAGAGATAAAAATTTTAAACATCAAAGGAATGTGGCGTTTCTTGTTTGTCAAAAAACTGTTGTAAATTTGTTAACGTGAGAACTGCCAGAAGGTCAATCATCCAGAGAATCTATCGAAAGTGATGCTGCTTCAGGAGAGGGATCTGTGCCCTGTAATTGCAACCGTTTCGACAAACTCGAACGCTGCCTGATCATCCGGATTAAGAACACGGCCTATCCGACTAGGCCGACTAGACTCTAGTCTAGTTACTAGTTCAAAGTCTACAAAGTCAAAGTACATTTCTAACTTTTATAAAGAAGAAGTAACCTTTTTTTCAACCTATGGGAGACAAATCATTGAATATGCAGCCCCAGCCTGTTTTCCAACAGAGCTGAGAGTTATGAGTTACATAACTTCTGGAAAAACTACTTGAGCAATTGAGATGGTTGAGAGGTGGGACCAAAGATCTGAAGGTCAAACCTAGCAAACACAACTAGGTGAATACAACTAGGTAAGAACAAACTTACGAAAACCCACAGTTGTAGATGCAAACTCCATTCATAATTTTAAAAGTTGATATGACAGAGAATCAGAGATATAACCAGGAATCATTGCTTTAAACAACCGGCGGCTATAATGTCAACGTTCAAAAACTGTTGCTCGGTCCTGCAAGTAGAAATAGGTGAGTACACAGAGATATGAAACATGTATGTGTTCCTTCTAGACTAACAATCGGGGATTCCTGGATCGAAACCCGGACAGGCAGGATTGAAATTAAGGTGGCGTTTCCTATCACCTAATGTGCCTGTTCTCCGAGCAGTAAACAGGTATCCAGGAGTTGTGAGCTTCTAGTAGGATTGCATCCTGGTGAGGGTTAGGTCAGAGTCAGTTTAGGTATTTGATCTTGCGAGGTGGGTGTTGGTTAGGTTAGGTTACGATAGGTTAGGTTAGGTTAAGTTTGGTTAGGTTAGTTAGGTTAGATTAGGTTAGTTAGGTTAGGTTAGTTAGGTTAGGTTAGTTAGGTTAGGTTAGGTTATGTTTGGTTAGGCTAGTTAGGTTAGGTTAGGTTAGTTAGGTTAGGTTAGTTAGGTTAGGTTAGAATAGTTAGGTTAGGTTAGGTTAGGTTTGGTTAGGTTAGGTTAGGTTAGGTAGGTAGGGTTAGTTAGGTTAGGTTAGTATAGTTAGGGTAGTTTTGGTTAGGTTAGTTTAGGTTAAGTTAGGTTATGTTTGGTTTGGTTAGATTAGGTTATTTAGGTTAGGTTAGGTTAGGTTTAGGTGTAGGTTAGGTTAGGTTTAGATTAGGTTAGGTTAGTTAATAGGTTTGGCTATAGATTGTGGTAGGTTATAGGTTAGGGTAGGGTTAGGTTAGGCTTGGTTAGGTTAGGAAATAGGCCATGAGTTATTGCTATAAACAACCGACGGACAGAAAGGCAGACTCAAAGGCAGGCGGACAAAAGGCAGACTCTAAGATTAATGCTCGATCCTCCTGACATAAATAGGTGAGTACACATAAATATGTAACATGAATGATGTGTTCCTTCTCGACTCACAATATGGGATTCCAGGATTCGAATCGCGGTCGGGCATGGCTGTAATTGTTCGTAGCGTTTCCTATCACCTAATGAATCTGTTCACCTAGCAATAAATAGGTATCCAGGAGTTAGTGACCCACTGGCATCGTGGTGAGTGAGGGTTAGTTTGACCTTGTGGAGTGGGGTTTTCCAGACCACTATATAAGCCTAACATGTATATATATATAGACTGCCTGTCTGCCTGTCTCCCGACTCAAAGTTATAAGTACTGCCAATGAAGCCTAAGAGAGCATAATCCAAGGCCTAAGAGTAGCCATTCGTTCTTTGAAGAGGATTGTTTAGGTTCTTTAAATACCAGCGTGTGGCATTTATGAGCAATTTGTGCGAGATCAATGTCTTCCAAACATTTCCATGTTAGTGCAATAGTCCACTTTTGGTTGGTTTGTTTGACTAAATAGTTGCTATAAGTATTATCATTAATGGAGAATTGGCTGGTATGTGTGAGTATCCTCCGCCGCAGTTACCATTATCATCACTCACTCACTGACAAGTTATTGGTTACCACTTGTATACAATAACAACGGCCATACTACCACTTAAAGGACACTGCTTCTCGTCCCATTAGCCAAGTTAAGCAACTTTCAATTTGGTTAGTAATTGGATGGGTAACCTGCCTGGTAACACCAACTGCTAGTGCTGCTGATGGCATTCATATTTGGGCAGTCCCTGTGGATCAGTGGCAAGGCACTCATCTCGCACTTCTCAAGCGATTTCGCCTGGGTTCATATCCTGGCTAGCCGGGAAGAGCGGATTGACTAGGCACCAATCATTAACTGAACGATTCTCTTCACGAAGCAGTGAGTAGGTACCTGGTTGTTAAAGGGTTTGTCGGGTTGTGTTCCAGAAAAAATTATCAATGAGTTTGTGTGTACTCAACTAATTGTACTCACCTTATTGTGCATGCGGGGGTTGAGCTCTGGCTCTTTGGTCCCGCCTCACAACCGTCAATCAACAGGTGTACAGGTTAGAGCCTATTGGGCTCTATCATATCTACACTTGAAACTGTGCATGGAGTCAGCCTCCACCACATCACTTCCTAATGCATTCCATTTGTCAACCACTCTGACACTAAAAAGGTTCTTTCTAATAACTCTGTGGCTCATTTGGGCACTCAGTTTCCACCTGCGTCCCCTAGAGCGTGTGCCCCTTGTGTTAAATAGCCTGTCTTTATCTACCCTATCAATTCCCTTGAGAATCTTGAATGTGGTGATCATGTGCCCCCTAACTCTTCTGTCTTCCAACGAAGTGAGGTTTGATTCCCGTAGTCGCTCCTCGTAGCTCATACCTCTTAGCTCGGGTACTAGTGTGGTGGCAAACCTTTGAATCTTTTCCAGTTTAGTCTTATGCTTGACTAGATATGGACTCCATGCTGGAGCTGCATACTTCAGGATTGGTCTGACATATTTGGCATATAATGTTCTGAAAGATTCCTTTTAGTGTGTGTGTGTGTGTGTGTGTGTGTGTGTGTGTGTGTGTGTGTGTGTGTGTGTGTGTGTGTGTGTGTGTGTGTGTGTGTGTGTGTGTGTGTGTGTGTGTGTGTGTGTGTGTGTGTGTGAATATTTTATAAGAAAGAGACAAATAAACATGTAAGTGAATGAATATATACACCAATTAATAGTGAATGGGCTGGCATGTGTGAACATTAATGTATACTATGGGCCACACTCACTGAAATATGTTGTCTGTGTGTGTAGATACGTGTAATTGGAGTGACTTATCGACGTGAATTTTTCTGTGTGTATATATCCAATATGAGTGATCCTTGTCATAATTGTGACAGTTTCTGCAATTTGACTGTCGAGACTGTATGTATGTTAGTATATATGTATGTGTGTGTGTGTTTGTGTGTGTGCGCGCGCGCGCGCAAGAATGTCGCACTTTGAAATATGTACCTATGATTATTAAAGTATACCATTCGAGAAAAAAATGTATACCTATTTATTAGTCCATTTTCTCTCTCTACCTGCCTTCTTGCCTACTAAAACTTGTCCACTCAACATGCTGTTGAATATCTATCTCCAATGGTCCTTTACCGTTAATTAACACATTATTAAGCAAATAAAGTCAACTACAAATCTCTACACCTTTTTAAGCACGTATCTTCCTTCTAACATGAATCACTATAACTCATATACTTACATCAGTTCGAAACACTTTTCTTATTCCTTCCTGAACACCTTTCCATATATAACCTATCTCCACAAATTAATATCTTAATCACTAAACTGGCAACCCCATGCCATTCAGTCCCCCCACCCCTCATACCCCCCTATGCTGCTCCCTCGGCCCCCCTACCAACACCCTACCCCCCAACCGAGGCCCAAACATAACTACCCTCACCAGAGACCACCCCCCCCCCCCCCCCCCCCCCCGCCCCCTGCCCACCAGAGAAAATGGCCGCCACAACGCTATACTTACCCAGCCAAACCGTTCTTTCGCATATGTACTATTTATTGTTGAAAAAAACTTGGAATAAAACATACTGGATTTTCATTCCCTAGTAAAACATACATATATTTATATACAAAACGAAGCCTAAATTAGCACATATTAGGTATTGGATTGCTTGAATCACAAACTCATTTGGACACACACCACACTAAATATTAATTAATGCATACCTTTAAACACACACACACACACACACACACACACACACACACACACACACACACACACACACACACAGTTTTGCCTAAATTCTCCAATATTCATTCATGAAACTGCGTCACTGGACTGCAACCTCATCGAATAAGCTGTCATGTATTTCTAACTGTCAACACAAACTCACAACTTCACACGTCAATCATTGCAAATGTTGATAAATAGACACTGACTAACCTTACTACGATATATAAATACAAGTGCCAAATTTTATTCAAAAGGCAACTCCAGCGTGGCCTAGTCGGATAGAAC
>NW_025565589.1:0-10111 GCF_020424385.1 Procambarus clarkii | reverse complement strand
CCCCCCCTCTCTATTCAACTTAGACTCAGTACTCGGTGAAGTGAACATTAAGGTGACTTGGTCGTGTTTACATATGTGTTGTGTGATGATCAGGGGCAGTTCAAGTTGTAGGGTTCTCGAATTCTTGGAGGATGACTCACTTTAAATATTAAACTGGAACATTTTGATTGAATTGCTAATTATGATACTTCATGTGAAATAAATTATGAATTTATTATTTAAATTGTGTTTAACTTTGTTCCTAGAGATTTTGAGTGGAGGTGAGAAAGCCTCTGTAGTTACTGGTTTCATGGTTTAGAATGAGTACATGATAAGGTGGGACCATACTAATAATGATCTCTTGATAACATCCTTGAGAATTTTGTGATACAGGCAAGTTCCATTCCTTGTCTTGTATGTAATGATCATGAATGGATGGTGGCAGCATTTCGTCTTCTACTATCTACTCTTCTACTTCTACTATCTACTCTTCTACTTCTACTATCTACTCTCTCCTTCTACCTATCTACACCTCTCCCTCCACCCTCTCTAAACTCTCACTTTCAACTAACGACCCTCCTCGCCCTCCCACCTCTCTGCCTCTCACCCCAAACCCTCACTAATTACTTCACTATTCATTTCTTTCCTCTCGTTTGTCTCTTATAATCAATATTTGTGGGAATGATTCTGTATTCTAGAGTTCTCTCTAGAGTTTCGGGTAACTGATCAAGTGACGGCGCCTTGTAGTATTAGCACCTAGGTAGTCGAATACCTAGGTTACAAGGTGTTGAACGAGAGAGGTTGCCTTAGGAACTCTGGAGGTGCTCTAGAATAGTTAGCTAACTGGGGACGGGATAACGGACTAGAGAGAGCTGTTTCCCCGGCCCCGCCTCGTTAGTCTGGCTCCCCTTGACCAGGACCCCCCCCTGGCTCCCCTTGACCAGGACCCCCCCCCTGGCTCCCCTTGACCAGGACCCCCCCCTGGCTCCCCTTGACCAGGACCCCCCCCCTGGCTCCCCTTGACCAGGACCCCCCCCCTGGCTCCCCTTGACCAGGACCCCCCCCTGGCTCCCCTTGACCAGGACCCCCCCCCCTGGCTCCCCTTGACCAGGACCCCCCCCTGGCTCCCCTGGCTCCCCTTGACCAGGACCCCCCCCTGGCTCCCTTGACCAGGACCCCCCCTGGCTCCCCTTGACCAGGACCCCCCCTGGCTCCCCTTGACCAGGACCCCCCCTGGCTCCCCTAGACCAGGACCCCCCCCCCCTGGCTCCCCTTGACCAGGACCCCCCCCCCCTGGCTCCCCTTGACCAGGACCCCCCCCCCCTGGCTCCCCTTGACCAGGACCCCCCCCTGGCTCCCTTGACCAGGACCCCCCCCTGGCTCCCCTTGACCAGGACCCCCCCCCCCTCCCCTTGACCAGGACCCCCCCCCCTGGCTCCCCTTGACCAGGACCCCCCCCCCTGGCTCCCCTTGACCAGGACCCCCCCCTGGCTCCCCTTGACCAGGACCCCCCCCCCCTGGCTCCCCTTGACCAGGACCCCCCCTGGCTCCCCTTGACCAGGACCCCCCCCTGGCTCCCCTTGACCAGGACCCCCCCCTCCCCTTGGCTCCCCTTGACCAGGACCCCCTCCCTGGCTCCCCTTGACCAGGACCCCCCCCCCTGGCTCCCCTTGACCAGGACCCCCCCCCTGGCTCCCCTTGACCAGGACCCCCCCCCTGGCTCCCCTTGACCAGGACCCCCCCCCCCCCCCCTGGCTCCCCTTGACCAGGATCCCCCCCCCCTCCCCTCACACACTACTGTTTCCCCTCGTCCCAGCTAGCCACCTACGGGGGCCTGATAGCCGAGTGTACAGCGCTCTAGATTCGTAATCCTATAGGTCCTGGTTCGATCCCCGGCGATGGCGGAAACAAATGGGCAGTTTCTTTCACCCTGACGCCCCTGTTCTCCTAGCAGTACATGGGTACCTGGGAGTTAGACAGTTACTACGGGCTGCTTCCTGGGGATGTATAACATCCAGGAAGCCTGGTCAAGGACCGGGCCGCGGGGACGCTAAACCCCGAAATCATCTCAAGATAACCTCAAGATAACCACTAGGTTAACTCAAGATAACTAGGCCACTACAACACCACACACACACGTGGTCTAGACCACTACAACACCACACACACACGTGGTCTAGACCACTACAACACCACACACACACACGTGGTCTAGACCACTACAACACCACACACACACGTGGTCTAGACCACTACAACACCACACACACACGTGGTCTAGACCACTACAACACCACACACACACGTGGTCTAGACCACTACAACACCACACACACACACACGTGGTCTAGACCACTACAACACCACACACACACACACGTGGTCTAGACCACTACAACACCACACACACACACACGTGGTCTAGACCACTACAACACCACACACACACACACACGTGGTCTAGACCACTACAACACCACACACACACACGTGGTCTAGACCACTACAACACCACACACACACACGTGGTCTAGACCACTACAACACCACACACACACACGTGGTCTAGACCACTACAACACCACACACACACACACGTGGTCTAGACCACTACAACACCACACACACACACACGTGGTCTAGACCACTACAACACCACACACACACACACGTGGTCTAGACCACTACAACACCACACACACACACACGTGGTCTAGACCACTACAACACCACACACACACAGACGTGGTCTAGACCACTACAACACCACACACGTGGTCACACACGTGGTCTAGACCACTACAACACCACACACGTGGTCTACACACGTGGTCTAGACCACTACAACACCACACACACGTGGTCTAGACCACTACAACACCACCACACACGTGGTCTAGACCACTACAACACCACACACACACGTGGTCTAGACCACTACAACACCACGCACACACGTGTTCTAGACCACTACAACACCACACACACACGTGGTCTAGACCACTACAACACCACGCACACACGTGTTCTAGACCACTACAACACCACACACACACGTGGTCTAGACCACACGTGGTCTAGACCACTACAACACCACACACACACGTGGTCTAGACCACTACAACACCACACACACACGTGGTCTAGACCACTACAACACCACACACACACGTGGTCTAGACCACTACAACACCACGCACACACGTGGTCTAGACCACTACAACACCACGCACACACGTGGTCTAGACCACTACAACACCACGCACACACGTGGTCTAGACCACTACAACACCACGCACACACACACACAACACCACGTGGTCTAGACCACTACAACACACGCACACACGTGGTCTAGACCACTACAACACCACACACACACGTGGTCTAGACCACTACAACAACACACACACACACAATAACATATTGAGATCCTCTTGCAGGGCCGTGGCTTAGAGAGGGACATCAGGTACAGGCCAGCCACACGCCTCGCTCACTCTACAGAATTCTTAACACCAACATTCAGCACCTCAATCACCTTCTGTGGTTGAGTGTTCAATAAACCCCTGAACTATATGTTTCACATCTCTCACCCTGTCCATGGACGACACAAGAACATGTATACATGCTCGTCACAGACATGTGGCAAAAACGAAATAAAAACAAAAAAAAAAGAGCACCTCAACCCGTCCTCTTACAAGTCATGGGGAAATTTTTCATTTTTCATTGAAAATTTCATTTTTCATTGAAAAATGAGAAATTAATAATCAATTTTGGATTTTGTTTTCAACACAGCAAGTTAAGGGGGTCTGAGAGTGAGTGGACAGCGCTCGGGATTCGTAGTCCTAAGGTTCCGGGTTCGATCCCCGGTGGAGGCGGAAACAAATGTGGCAGAGTTTCTTTCACACTAATGATCCTGTTCGCCTAGCAGTAAATAGGTACCTGGGAGTTAAGATAGCTGCTACGGGCTGCTTCCTGGGGGGGGGGGCTAACAAAAACAAATGAGGCCTGGTCGAGGACCGGGCCGCGGGGACGCTAAGTCCAGAAATCATCTGGAGATAAACCCTGGTAATTTAGGAGGGCTGGAAGTTGTCCCAATGTTTCAAAACGTCATGAACACCGTTACCTGAAAGTTTCCTTCCTAACCTAACAATGTGTAAGCCAGACGACCCAAAACACAACACGTCAAAATCCAGGACCCAAAACGTCACTTTCGTGAGCCCGTTTCATTCTGAATTACGTCCAGTTTTTAGCCTGAGTGCTCATAGGAGCGAGAAGCGGCGTAGCATGTAAGAGGACGAGTTGCATCATTCGGGGGGAAGAATTCACAACTTCTCACGGAAGTGGCCCGCCCGCGCGTAAGGGGCCCGCCCGCCCGCCCGCGCGTAAGGGGCCCGCCCGCCCGCCCGCGCGTAAGGGGCCCGCCCGCCCGCCCGCGCGTAAGGGGCCCGCCCGCCCGCCCGCGCGTAAGGGGCCCGCCCGCGCGTGAAGGGTCCGCCCGCCCGCGCGTAAGGGGCCCGGCCGCCCGCGCGTAAGGGGCCCGCCCGCGCGTAAGGGGCCCGCCGGCCGCCCGCGCGTAAGGGGCCCGCCCGCCCGCCCGCGCGTAAGGGGCCCGCCCGCGCGTGAAGGGTCCGCCCGCCCGCGCGTAAGGGGCCCGGCCGCCCGCGCGTAAGGGGCCCGCCCGCCCGCGCGTAAGGGGCCCGCCCGCCCGGCCGCCCGCGCGTAAGGGGCCCGCCCGCCCGGCCGCCCGCGCGTAAGGGGCCCGCCCGCCCGGCCGCCCGCGCGTAAGGGGCCCGGCCGCCCGCGCGTAAGGGGCCCGCCCGCCCGTAAGGGGCCCGCCCGCCCGTAAGGGGCCCGCCCGCCCGTAAGGGGCCCGCCCGCCCGTAAGGGGCCCGCCCGCCCGTAAGGGGCCCGCCCGCCCGTAAGGGGCCCGCCCGCCCGTAAGGGGCCCGCCCGCCCGTAAGGGGCCCGCCCGCCCGTAAGGGGCCCGCCCGCCCGTAAGGGGCCCGCCCGCCCGTAAGGGGCCCGCCCGCCCGTAAGGGGCCCGCCCGCCCGTAAGGGGCCCGCCCGCCCGTAAGGGGCCCGCCCGCCCGTAAGGGGCCCGCCCGCCCGCGCGTAAGGGGCCCGCCCGCCCGCGCGTAAGGGGCCCGCCCGCCCGCGCGTAAGGGGCCCGCCCGCCCGCGCGTAAGGGGCCCGCCCGCCCGCGCGTAAGGGGCCCGCCCGCCCGCGCGTAAGGGGCCCGCCCGCCCGCGCGTAAGGGGCCGCCCGCGCGCGTAAGGGGCCCGCCCGCCCGCGCGTAAGGGGCCCGCCCGCCCGCGCGTAAGGGGCCCGCCCGCCCGCCCGTAAGGGGCCCGCCCGCCCGCCCGTAAGGGGCCCGCCCGCCCGCGCGTAAGGGTCCAACAGGCCACTTAAGGTCAGGAGAGCGTGGGAGGAGCGGTGAATCACGGGAAGTTGTCTCCCACACACAGCCCCGGCACCACCGCCACCCTCTCATGCTCACAATGTCTTCTTGCAATCTGTCCTCTTACAAAACCCGTCAGAATTTGCCCGTTTGACAAAGTGTGTTAAGTTACACACGCTTTCAATCAAACCATCCCCCCCCCCCATACTACTCTCACACATGACTCGACAAGTAACTATGGGAGCCTCGTATTGAGTCCGGAGACAATATCAAGGGTGGAGCTGCTCCACAACCTTGAGTCGTCTCTTAACATTTTGAATCCCTGACGCTCTACGCCCTCTGGACAGAACGACAGCCTGCCTCAAGATTATGATATCACAGTGGAAGAGGTCATTACTGCAGGCTACTATGACAGTGGAAGAGGTCATTACTGCAGGCCACTATGACAGTGGAAGAGGTCATTACTGCAGGCTACTATGACAGTGGAAGAGGTCATTACTGCAGGCTACTATGACAGTGGAAGAGGTCATTACTGCAGGCTACTATGACAGTGGAAGAGGTCATTACTGCAGGCTACTATGACAGTGGAAGAGGTCATTACTGCAGGCTACTATGACAGTGGAAGAGGTCATTACTGCAGGCTACTATGACAGTGGAAGAGGTCATTACTTCAGGCTACTATGACAGTGGAAGAGGTCATTACTGCAGGCTAAGATCTCTGTCACTGGCGCTTTGGTTGTCTTGTGCGTAGGTGTTTGGGCAGCTCAGAGAGGACTGGTGCAAGTGAGAGGAGCAATTGCAGGTCCTCTGTGAGAGCGCAGTTGTTACAGTGAGAGTGGGAGGGGAGAGGGGCATGGAAGGGAGAGTGAGAGGGAAGAGTGAGGGAGGGAGAGGAGGCGATTGGGAAGCAATTTTCGGGAGCCGTCCCGAGACCGACTAGACCAGGCAGAAGCAGTCATAAGACATGAGGAACCAACAGGCCGCGAATAGGCCGGCAACAGGCCGCCAACAGGCCGCCAACAGGCCATCTGCCGCTGCTGTTTACAGCCCTACAGATGGAAGTGTGCGACAAACAAGAGTACAACAACAGTTCCCCGCGCCTGTACGACACCTGCGCTCACTCACAGGTGACGCCCCGCCCGCCCGCGCCTCAGTTCCAGATATGGACATACAATAATAACTAAAGATAACCGTAAATGTCACTAACTATGTTTGGGCAAATACTGTAGCATTGTATATCTACTTTATTGACAGCTATTGGTATATCTGGCTGTATTTACTATTTGTAAAGACGGTATCACTAAACGATTACTTAAGTCTATTCCAGTCAGGATGTTTGCAAAGTTTCTGTAGTTAACTGTCAACTAATGAACAGGTTCCTGAGCCTACTGGGTACTATCATATCTACACTTGGTAGAGAGAGACGGTCTGGCTTCCTGCGAGGCGGCTCTCAATCCCCGAGGCTCGCCGTCCAAGTGGTTGGGCACCATTCCTTCCCTCGTCCCATCCCAATCTGTAATCCCTTGCAAGTGCTATATTGTGGGAATGGCTTAGCGCTTTATCCGGTTAATTACCTCACCCCTCAGGATAGTTACCTCACCCCTCGGGATAGTTACCTCACCCTCGGGATAGTTACCTCACCCCTCGGGATAGTTACCTCACCCCTCGGGATAGTTACCTCACCCCTCGGGATAGTTACCTCACCCCTCGGGATAGTTACCTCACCCCTCGGGATAGTTACCTCACCCCTCGGGATAGTTACCTCACCCCTCGGGATAGTTACCTCACCCCTCGGGATAGTTACCTCACCCCTCGGGATAGTTACCTCACCCCTCGGGATAGTTACCTCACCCCTCGGGATAGTTACCTCACCCTCGGGATAGTTACCTCACCCCTCGGGATAGTTACCTCACCCCTTGGGATAGTTACCTCACCACAATGTGAGGTAATTGCGTTGCGGCCACAATGTGCCCCCAACACTCCCCACAATGTGCCCCCACACACTCCCCACAATGTGCCCCCAACACTCCCCACAATGTGCCCCCAACACTCCCCACAATGTGCCCCCAACACTCCCCCACAATGTGCCCCCAACACTCCCCACAATGTGCCCCCAACACTCCCCACAATGTGCCACAAACACTCCCCACAATGTGCCAGCAACACTCCCCCACAATGTGCCCCAACACTCCCCCACAATGTGCCCCCAACACTCCCCCACAATGTGCCCCCAACACTCCCCACAATGTGCCCCCAACACTCCCCACAATGTGCCCCCAACACTCCCCACAATGTGCCCCCAACACTCCCCACAATGTGCCCCCAACACTCCCCACAATGTGCCCCCAACACTCCCCACAATGTGCCCCCAACACTCCCCCACAATGTGCCCCCCAACACTCCCCCACAATGTGCCCCCAACACTCCCCCACAATGTGCCCCCCAACACTCCCCACAATGTGCCCCCAACACTCCCCACAATGTGCCCCCAACACTCCCCACAATGTGCCCCCAACACTCCCCACAATGTGCCCCCAACACTCCCCCACAATGTGCCCCCAACACTCCCCACAATGTGCCCCCAACACTCCCCACAATGTGCCCCCAACACCCCACAATGTTCCCCACTCCCCCACAATGTGCCCCCAACACTCCCCACAATGTGCCCCAACACTCCCCACAATGTGCCAGCAACACTCCCCACAATGTGCCAGCAACACTCCCCACAATGTGCCAGCAACACTCCCCACAATGTGCCCCAACACTCCCCACAATGTGCCCCCAACACTCCCCACAATGTGCCCCCAACACTCCCACAATGTGCCAGCAACACTCCCCACAATGTGCCCCCAACACTCCCCACAATGTGCCCCCAACACTCCCCACAATGTGCCCCCAACACTCCCCACAATGTGCCAGCAACACTCCCCACAATGTGCCAGCAACACTCCCCACAATGTGCCCCCAACACTCCCCACAATGTGCCAGCAACACTCCCCACAATGTGCCAGCAACACTCCCCACAATGTGCCCCCAACACTCCCCCACAATGTGCCCCCAACACTCCCCACAATGTGCCCCAACACTCCCCACAATGTGCCCCCAACACTCCCCACAATGTGCCCCCAACACTCCCCACAATGTGCCCCCAACACTCCCCACAATGTGCCCCCAACACTCCCCACAATGTGCCCCCAACACTCCCCACAATGTGCCCCCAACACCTCCCACAATGTGCCCCCAACACTCCCCACAATGTGCCCCCAACACTCTCCACAATGTGCCCCCAACACTCCCCACAATGTGCCAGCAACACTCCCCACAATGTGCCCCCAACACTCCCCACAATGTGCCCGCAACACTCCCCACAATGTGCCCGCAACACTCCCCACAATGTGCCCGCAACACTCCCCCACAATGTGCCCGCAACACTCCCCACAATGTGCCCCCAACACTCCCCACAATGTGCCAGCAACACTCCCCACAATGTGCCCGCAACACTCCCCACAATGTGCCAGCAACACTCCCCACAATGTGCCAGCAACACTCCCCACAATGTGCCAGCAACACTCCCCACAATGTGCCCGCAACACTCCCCACAATGTGCCAACAACACTCCCACAATGTGCCCGCAACACTCCACTAACAGGTACAACAACGGAACACACTACAGCAGCTGCCAGTGGTACTGAACGACACTGTTAAACAAACGGTACACTGGTGCAGTTGGAGGAGTGTGGTACCTGGTGGAGCGAGCAGCGGTGCGTGTAGCTGTGGTGCCAGGTACATTGTCACTACCTCTCATCCCCCACACACTTCACACACACACATCCTGTCTGGACACACGCGTGCACGCACACACACACACACACACACACACACACACCACACACACACACACACACACACACACACACACACACACACAGGTGTGTGTGTGTGTGTGTGTGGAGGCATACGGAAGTGATGTGGTGGAGGCTGACTCCATACACAGTTTCAAGTGTAGATATGATAGTGCCCAATAGGCTCAGGAACCTGTACACCTGTTGATTGACGGTTGAGAGGCGGGACCAAAGAGCCAGAGCTCAACCCCCACAAACACAACTAGGTGAGAACACGTGACCAACAGCATCATGCCCCCCCCCTCCCATAACAACCTCCCCCCCCCCACCCCAGGAAACACTCTTGACCCCGTAAGTCAACACACAACAGTCCTGGAAAAATAATATGACAGTCACCCATACAACGTCGGCGGGCCGACCCGTTCTCCTCATTACTACGTCGCATTTTGACGTATAATTTCCCCCCCCCCCCCCAAGGCTAAAAAACTGATGTACTAAAAAATGATTGTGGCTCGCGTAATTTACCGTGATGTTCCCTTTTCTGTTCGCTGGTGCCTGGGTAGGTTAGGTTCAGGCACTTTAATACAACGGTTTAGTGATGATGGGGAGCCACTGGGGGATGGGGGGGGGTGAAACGTGAGGTTATAAGGAAGTGAGTCATGGGCAGAACTCCAGGAAGTGAGCGAGGATTATTTCCTAAATGTTGTAAGAATAAGAGAGCATAACATCCCAGGCGTGGCCAGGCCAGGTGTAGCCCCACACCTGACTATAGTACACAAGTGGAACACATGGTACACAAGCGGGGATTATAACACAGTTCTAAATATATAAACACTGAACAAAACTCAGAACAATGATGTTATGGACCCGAGTCCAGCGTCGTAGCACG
>NW_025565587.1:20000-46766 GCF_020424385.1 Procambarus clarkii | reverse complement strand
TATATATATATATATATATATATATATATATATATATATATTGGTGTATACTGGCTGCAGGTTTTCTTTTAAACATGTTTCATTGAATATGACCGCATATTTTGTATTTACTATCTTCTGATTTAGGGCTTCTATCCCTCTAACTATTTTCTTAGCATCAGGGCTTAGCTGAAATAGGAGTTCTCCAAAACTCCTTTTCTTAATTTCAAGGTGAAGAAAAGAAGTGAATTACTATAGAATGTATTACACTTATTTATACAATTTGCACAACATTTCGAACCTTCATGGTTCATTCTCAAGTGAAAAGAATTTTCAGGACTGGTTGATTTTATACCCGCACTGGGTCAGGTGATAAGACAATAAAGGTGAAAATATAGGAGATACATAAGGGATAAATGGGGGGTTAAACATAAGAACATATGAATACAGGTAACTGCGGAAGGCCTATTGGCCCATACGAGGCAGCTCCTATCTACGTACAAAGATTAATCAAGTGTAATTGGCCTGTTATATTGAACAGTGTCTTCTGTGTTGGCATCGTTATGTTCTGGTCTTGTCCTTACTCTCATGGTAAGTAGAGTAAATAGTTCCGTGATTTGGGTGTGCATGGTAGGTTGTTCTATTCTTATGTGAATTGCTTCAAGAATTTGTAATCTTGCATCTTGGGTTTTGTCTATAATACAGGTATTTTTGTTCAACATATCTCTTGTTAGGGTGATGTCATGGGCTTGTCTCATGTGATTCCTAGGGGCACCGGATTGAAGATGGCATGTCAAACGCCTCGTCAGCTTGGTCGACGTCATGCCTATGTACTTAGATTGAAGGTGTTATGATCTCAGCCTACAGGAGAAACGAGTCTCCCTCCTTGAGAGTTATTCATCAAGCCTGACCTGATTAGAAGGTCTAGCAAATATTGAGGTGATAACGCATATGTAAAATAGTTGCTTGGATATGTATAACAGTTTGAAATTATGGGCAATGAAGAAGAAAACAGATAAATGACTGGCGAGGAGATGTGGATATTTTGCTGGAGGCGTGAGGCTCGCTTCCGGAGGACCTTGACCTCACTTGAGTGCCAGACATCGCAGGGGGAAGCTGCGCTCCGTTGAGCTCCCGTCAGAAGGGAACCCCTAGTGATATATCTCGAAGAGAAGAGAAGTGTGCAGACGTACCAGCTGTGGAATCGAGCTGGGGACGTGTGGTCTCAAGTCGTGGGCGATAATTAGTGAATATTAAGCCGCCCGGAGGCATTATTGTGGGCCGTGGGGCGCCCTGACCAAGCCTCGTCAGAGGAAGAAGCGCCCTCGACCAGACGATCTGTGGTAAGCACGATATACGCCGGTTCATAGTGATTGCTTGTAGTTGGTCGTGTGCCCAGCGACAGTAGCGATGTTTATTTATAAGTTAGACATGTTTTAATAAGGCAGAAGGCCTGAAATAGGAGAGTGAAGAGGGAGGAGCACGGAGCGACGTCCGTCCTCTCTGAACTCTGACAGACGACTGAGGGAGCCCGGCTCTTGATGGAGGAAGACCCTCCCAGCGAGTGAGGACTGCCGCCAGGCGAGGTGGAGTATGGACCCGCCCAAAACGGGGGAGTCCACTCTCACTGTATATAGAGGACAGATAGAGGTTGGAGACAAACATATTGTGTGATTATTTTTGTTTATGTGTTAAAGGGGAAACAATTTTATTGGAGTGTCGATGGGTTGCAGGTTTGTCTTTGGGGAAGAAGTTGCTGAGAACTTCGAAGCCAGCACAGAGGGAGTAGTTGATGAGACTCCAAGGTAGTGAAGGAGAGGACCTCGAGCTGTGAGGAGAAGCAGTGAAGAAGAGTGTCACGTGCTTCTGTAGAGGTGGTGTAGCAGCCAAGAGAGCTGTGGAGGAACCTAGCAGAAGGGTGAAGCACCATAGTTGCTCGAGGAAACTTCATGGTGTAGCAGACAAGAGAGCTGTGGAGGAACCTAGCAGAAGGGTGAAGCACCATAGTTGCTCGAGGAAACTTCATGGTGTAGCAGTCAAGAGAGCTGTGGAGGAACCTAGCAGAAGGGTGAAGCACCGTAGTTGCACAAGGAAACTTCATGATAGCAGCCTGGAGGAGCTGCAGAGGATCCTGGTAGTGAAGCCCGGAAGAACCTAAAGATCAGGGTAGTGAACTTCCAGATGTGGAAGGGAAGTTCTGGTGGATTACTTGTAGGGAGTTGATAGTGTTTGGTTGTCAGTAGCGTGCAAGACGCAGTGAGAGGTGAGTGATTGTTGGTATTCTGATGTTAAGGAGTGTTTTGTACTGAAGTTTAGAGTTACAGTCGTAGGCTGGATTACCTACAGATGTATGCGTTCCAGGACTGATAGAGTGATCGATTGATCATTGTTGTGTATCAATGAACATTTATACTGATATGTTATTACATTCAAATGCTGATTTTCTTTGTACACATTTATAGATACATATATATATTCTCCTGCTGATGGTGCAACAGTGTATGTAGACTTGATCAACTTGAGGAGGTTGATAGTATCAGGTGGTGAACCAGGAGGTAGGATACCACTTGATAAGCTGATGATAGAGTTCTGATGGTGTTGGAGTGCAACCTGATTGTAATATTATAGAGTATAGGATTCATTATTATTATATGTGTGTATGTATTGTGTATGTGCTTTGTCCAGTAAATGTATAACAATTTTCTGGTGTTTGCCCTTGTCCTAGTGAGGCTTCCCAGGAGGTAGTAAAGAAGGAGAGAGAAAGAGAGAAAGAACCAAGAACCACTGCTGTGGACAGGGTAGGAGGTAATACTAGTAAGTCATAGGGGATTGAGGAGATCATATCTCATAAGGAGAGAGTGGGGAGTCACAGCGGCTCGAGTGGGTGTGTGCACGCGACAACGAGGCTAAGTGTTGGAGCCGCATCCCCTAAACGTGTGACGTTGAGCCCCTCTCCAAGAGCCAGAAGCGCCAAGGGTGATCTCCTAGTATAAGCACTCTACCGAGTTGTGGGTTGGGTTGTCCATAGAGAAGGATCAACGACGACAACACCAACCAACCCACAGTCTATAATAAAGGTTACATCCTTCGTGGGGGCAAGTGTACATGTATACAACGCTTGACTGCTGTAGAGGGTTCTCCGTCGGCTTCGGGCTGTTTTTGATAAGGATTTCGGAAGTCTTCTTGGTTTTGTAGAATATTATCAGGTTTATGTTTTGGTTAGGAGTAATGCTTTTTACTCCTTTACGGATTATTTCTTTCATTATTCTTTCCTCTTTTATATGTTCACTGTGCATGGTTGATTTGTAATATAATTTTATTGGAGGTATTGTGGTTTCTGTTCTAGGTTCAGGATTATACCAACGGTCCAAATGTCTTCTTATAGCAGCGTTTATTTCCGCGTTGCTATATCCGTTGTTCACCAATACCTGAGTTACTCTTTCAAACTCTCTACTCACGTTGCTCCATTCAGAGCAGTGGGTAAGCGCTCGACGAATATAAGCATTGAGAACACTGGCTTGGTGTCATGGTGTCTTTGGTATCTCTGAAGGATTTCTTTAAGAAGCTTATATGATAGAGAGGAGGAGAGGAAGGCTGGCCGAACAGTCAGAGAAGCTGTGCCGACACTGAGCCAGTAAATGTGGTGGGAAGGATACGTGAGAAGCATCCGTGTAAGACGTCGGGTATATAAGGAGCTGGAGGAGATCAAGAATGTTATCTCTGTCTTACTTGTGTGTAAAATATCATTTAATGTGAAACTAACTCTTCCACCTAAATATATGAATAAACTGCACAATAAAACTAGATAAATAAAAAATGTATATCCATAAATTGTCAAGAACACTATCGTGGAAATAAACATTTCCTTCACTTGGGCACTTGGATACTCGAACTCTCGACCCTACGAAGCATATACAAAGATTAATGAGGTGTAGTGGGCGTGGCATGTTGAGCAGTCTTCTTTGTTGGCATCTTCACGTTCCGGTCTTAAAGTTAAGATGTTATGGTTATTTTAAGATGCCAACATCTGCTCAAGTACCCAATGTACACCCTTTGTTCACACCTGATCCCATTGTTCGATCCATTTGTATTCACCTGACCCACTATTCGTATAAAATATAGTGTTTTGCACTGTAACATCACTTGAGAATGAACCATGTAGGTTCGAAACGTCGTGCGATTTGATAATTAGTGTAATACATTCTTCAGTTATTCAATTCTTTTTCTTCATTTTGAAAACAACATTATATATATATATGTATATATATATATATATATATATATATATATATATATATATATATATATATATATGTATGTATATATATATATATATATATATATATATATATATATGTATGTATATATATATATATATATATATATATATATATATATATATATATATATATATATATATATATATATATATATATTTAAGATGAATAGGAAAACCAGGGATATACTGAACATCTTGTATCAGAATCTTTACTTTAAAAAACATAATGTTTCGAATACTTCTCGTATTCATCATCAGATCTAAAAGAAAAAACAGAAATGACAATCAAATAGCTGGTAAACAAAGAACTCATACTGAATATAAATGCCTATCAAAGAAAGGAAAATGCTTAAAAAACAAAACACTTAAGCGCACTTAAAGTGATCAATACAAATAAAACTTATTAACTGTCACATATATTAAAACTAATTTAAAATCCATTAAACTGCAAGATGAAATTTATAACTACTAAAACAAATCATTCCATTAAACTTACGTGAAGTGATCAGAAGTGAAAGTTGATACCTAACACATAGATACTAAACACTATAACAAATATTTATATAATGGCTACAAATCTACAAAAAATGTATGTAAAATACAAACAGAATAAACGACAATTACAAAGTACTAACCAAAATCTTATAAAAAACTTAAATATTAAATAAAATTAAATACCAAAAAATGTATTATATATCCTACATAGAAGATTATATTAATATACAATGTTAAGACTTGAAATAAGTAAGAAAGGGCAAGGACATGGTAAACTAAACAAAATTAAACTACCAAAATAAACTAAAAATCAAATTACAGGTCCTACTGTGCACTATACAGTGTACAATTGAACAGCTGAAAGGTTGCTATTTAACAGAGGCCGCAGCTCCTTTATATATAAGGATTCCATTATTCTCAAATCTGACTGGCCATTCATACAAGTGTCCAGAATTTTAAAATCAGATTCCAGCAGAGAATGATCAAACTCATAACAATGGTTTCTAATCTCCGAAAATGCTGGTTTAGACAATGGTAATCCAGTCCTAAAAGATAATCCCCGGTGCTCAAGTATCCTAATCTTAAAGTTCCGAATCAAACTCCCGACATATCCAGACCTAGCCTTAACAACCCTAGCCTTAACAACCCTAGCCGTAACAACCCTAGATTTAACATCCCTAGCCTTAACAACACTAGCCTTAGCAACCCTAGCATTAACAACCCTAGCCTTAACAACCCTAGCATTAACAACCCTAGCCATACCAACCCTAGCATTAACATCCCTAGCCTTAACAACCCTAGCCTTAACATCCCTAGCCTTAACAACCCTAGCCTTAACAACCCTATCATTAACATCCCTAGCCTTAACAACCCTAGCCTTAACAAACCTAGCATTAACAATCCTAGCCTTAACAACCCTAGCATTAACAACCCTAGCCTTAACAACCCTAGCATTAATATCCCTAGCTTTAACAACCCTAGCCTTAACAACCCTAGCCTTAACAACCATAGCCTTAACAACCCTAGCCTTAACAACCCTAGCATTAACATCCCTAGCCTTAACAACCCTAGCATTAAACCCTAGCATTAACAACCCTAGCCTTAACAACCCTAGCCTTAACAACCCTAGCCTTAACAACCCTAGCCTTAACAACCCTAGCCTTAACAACCCCAGCCTTAACAACCCTAGCCTTAACAACCCTAGCCTTAACAACCCTAGCCTTAACAACCCTAGCCTTAAAAACCCTAGCCTTAACAACCCTAGCCTTAACAACCCTAGCCTTAACAACCCTAGCCTTAACAACCCTAGCATTAACATCCCTAGCCTTAACAACCCTAGCCTTAACAACCCTAGCATTAACTACCCTAGCCTTAACAACCCTAGCCTTAACAACCCTAGCCTTAACAACCCTAACCTTAACAACCCTAGCCTTAACAACCCTAGCCTTAACAACCCTAGCATTAACATCCCTAGCCTTAACAACCCTAGCCTTAACAACCCTAGCCTTAACAACCCTAGCCTTAACAACCCTAGCATTAACATCCCTAGCCTTAACAACCCTAGCCTTAACAACCCTAGCCCTTAACAACCCTAGCCTTAACAACCCTAGCCTTAACAACCCTAGCCTTAACAACCCTAGCCTTAACAACCCTAGCCTTAACAACCCTAGCCTTAACAACCCTAGCCTTAACAACCCTAGCCTTAACAACCCTAGCCTTAACAACCCTAGCCTTAACAACCCTAGCCTTAACAACCCTAGCCTTAACAACCCTAGCCTTAACAACCCTAGCCTTAACAACCCTAGCCTTAACTACCCTAGCCTTAACAACCCTAGCCTTAACAACCCTAGCCTTAACAACCCTAGCCTTAACAACCCTAGCCTTAACAACCCTAGCCTTAACAACCCTAGCCTTAACAACCCTAGCCTTAACAACACTAGCCTTAACAACCCTAGCCTTAACAACCCTAGCCTTAACAACCCTAGCCTTAACAACACTAGCCTTAACAACCCTAGCCTTAACAACACTAGCCTTAACAACCCTAGCCTTAACAACACTAGCCTTAACAACACTAGCCTTAACAACACTAGCCTTAACAACACTAGCCTTAACAACACTAGCCTTAACAACACTAGCCTTAACAACCCTAGCCTTAACAACACTAGCCCTAACAACACTAGCCTTAACAACACTAGCCTTAACAACACTAGCCTTAACAACACTAGCCTTAACAACCCTAGCCTTAACAACACTAGCCTTAACAACACTAGCCTTAACAACACTAGCCTTAACAACCCTAGCCTTAACAACACTAGCCTTAACAACCCTAGCCTTAACAACCCTAGCCTTAACAACACTAGCCTTAACAACCCTAGCCTTAACAACCCTAGCCTTAAACAACCCTAGCCTTAACAACCCTAGCCTTAACAACCCTAGCCTTAACAACCCTAGCCTTAACAACCCTAGCCTTAACAACCCTAGCCTTAACAACCCTAGCCTTAACAACCCTAGCCTTAACAACCCTAACCTTACAACCCTAGCCTTAACAACCCTAGCCTTAACAACCCTAACCTTAACAACCCTAGCCTTAACAACCCTAACCTTAACAACCCTAACCTTAACAACCCTAACCTTACAACCCTAGCATTAACATCCCTAGCCTTAACAACCCTAGCCTTAACAACCCTAGCCTTAACAACCCTAGCATTAACTACCCTAGCCTTAACAACCCTAGCCTTAACAACCCTAGCCTTAACAACCCTAGCCTTAACAACCCTAGCCTTAACAACCCTAGCCTTAACAACCCTAGCCTTAACAACCCTAGCATTAACTACCCTAGCCTTAACAACCCTAGCCTTAACAACCCTAGCCTTAACAACCCTAGCCTTAACAACCCTAGCCTTAACAACCCTAGCCTTAACAACCCTACCCTTAACAACCCTAGCCTTAACACCCCTAGCCTTAACAACCCTAGCCTTAACAACCCTAGCCTTAACAACCCTAGCCTTAACAACCCTAGCCTTAACAACCCTAGCCTTAACAACCCTAGCCTTAACAACCCTAGCCTTAACAACCCTAGCCTTAACAACCCTAGCCTTAACAACCCTAGCCTTAACAACCCTAGCCTTAACAACCCTAGCCTTAACAACCCTAGCCTTAACAACCCTAGCCTTAACAACCCTAGCCTTAACAACCCTAGCCTTAACAACCCTAGCCTTAACAACCCTAGCCTTAACAACCCTAGCCTTAACAACCCTAGCCTTAACAACCCTAGCCTTAACAACCCTAGCCTTAACAACACTAGCCTTAACAACCCTAGCCTTAACAACACTAGCCTTAACAACCCTAGCCTTAACAACACTAGCCTTAACAACACTAGCCTTAACAACACTAGCCTTAACAACACTAGCCTTAACAACACTAGCCTTAACAACACTAGCCTTAACAACACTAGCCTTAACAACACTAGCCTTAACAACACTAGCCTTAACAACACTAGCCTTAACAACCCTAGCCTTAACAACACTAGCCTTAACAACACTAGCCTTAACAACACTAGCCTTAACAACACTAGCCTTAACAACACTAGCCTTAACAACACTAGCCTTAACTACACTAGCCTTAACAACACTAGCCTTAACAACCCTAGCCTTAACAACACTAGCCTTAACAACACTAGCCTTAACAACACTAGCCTTAACAACACTAGCCTTAACAACCCTAGCCTTAACAACCCTAGCCTTAACAACCCTAGCCTTAACAACCCTAGCCTTAACAACCCTAGCCTTAACAACCCTAGCCTTAACAACACTAGCCTTAACAACACTAGCCTTAACAACCCTAGCCTTAACAACCCTAGCCTTAACAACCCTAGCCTTAACAACCCTAGCCTTAACAACCCTAGCCTTAACAACCCTAGCCTTAACAACCCTAGCCTTAACAACCCTAGCCTTAACAACCCTAGCCTTAACAACCCTAGCCTTAACAACCCTAGCCTTAACAACCCTAGCCTTAACAACCCTAGCCTTAACAACCCTAGCCTTAACAACCCTAGCCTTAACAACCCTAGCCTTAACAACCCTAGCCTTAACAACCCTAGCCTTAACAACCCTAGCCTTAACAACCCTAGCCTTAACAACCCTAGCCTTAACAACCCTAGCCTTAACAACCCTAGCCTTAACAACCCTAGCCTTAACAACCCTAGCCTTAACAACCCTAGCCTTAACAACACCTTAACAACCCTAGCCTTAACAACAACTAGCCTTAACAACCCCAGCCTTAACAACCCTAGCCTTAACAACACTAGCCTTAACAACCCTAGCCTTAACAACCCTAGCCTTAACAACACTAGCCTTAACAACACTAGCCTTAACAACCCTAGCCTTAACAACCCTAGCCTTAACAACCCTAGCCTTAACAACCCTAGCCTTAACAACCCTAGCCTTAACAACCCTAGCCTTAACAACCCTAGCCTTAACAACCCTAGCCTTAACAACCCTAGCCTTAACAACACTAGCCTTAACAACACTAGCCTTAACAACACTAGCCTTAACAACCCTAGCCTTAACAACCCTAGCCTTAACAACCCTAGCCTTAACAACCCTAGCCTTAACAACACTAGCCTTAACAACCCTAGCCTTAACAACACTAGCCTTAACAACCCTAGCCTTAACAACACTAGCCTTAACAACCCTAGCCTTAACAACACTAGCCTTAACAACACTAGCCTTAACAACACAACAACACTAGCCTTAACAACCCTAGCCTTAACAACCCTAGCCTTAACAACCCTAACCTTAACAACCCTAGCCTTAACAACACTAGCCTTAACAACACTAGCCTTAACAACACTAGCCTTAACAACCCTAGCCTTAACAACCCTAGCCTTAACAACCCTAGCCTTAACAACCCTAGCCTTAACAACACTAGCCTTAACAACCCTAGCCTTAACAACCCTAGCCTTAACAACCCTAGCCTTAACAACACTAGCCTTAACAACCCCAGCCTTAACAACCCTAGCCTTAACAACCTAGCCTTAACAACCCTAGCCTTAACAACACTAGCCTTAACAACCCTAGCCTTAACAACCCTAGCCTTAACAACCCTAGCCTTAACAACCCTTGCCTTAACAACCCTAGCCTTAACAACCCTAGCCTTAACAACCCTAGCCTTAACAACACTAGCCTTAACAACCCTAGCATTAACAACACTAGCCTTAACAACCCTAGCCTTAACAACACTCCCGCGGCTCACCAACAACCACTAAGATTTAGTCTCCAGGAAGCACGGTACTGAGCAGCCCGTCCCTCCTAAGGTGCCCCAACGTCAAGAAACTGTCGTACTAAAGTGCCCTTATCCTAACCTGCCAGAGGACCCACCACAGAAAATGAGACAATGTCACTTTTGCGAGCCGCTTCCATTTTCTAGTACGACGATTTTTGGCCTTAGTCGGAGTATACGTCAAAAGGCGACGTTCTATTAGAGGACGGGTTGCACATACGATCATGTTGGGTCAAGTGTTAGTGTCCAATTGGCTTGTAGGGTCATTAAGTTCACAATCAATTTTTTCTTCATTTAAAATTCACAACACAGATTACGACCTGAATACCTGTATCAAGGTGCCAGTAAAACCTCTTTAGACCACCAACCCGCAGGTCTAACACTATTCACGACGTTTCGGTCCATCTTGGACCATTATTACATCGTGTAATGGAAAAAGAATGGTTGTTGTTGTTGTTATAGATTCAGCTACTCGGAACAAGTTCCAAGTAGCACGGGCTATGGTGAGCCCGTAACTTAACTGGCACAGGAGCGGGGCAAGTAGCACAGACTATGGTGAGCCCGTAGTGGACTTACCTGGCACAGGAGCGGTGCTGTTGTCTCAAAAGAATAGCGGAGAATGTCAGTTCATAAGGTAAGATAGTGAGTTAAAGGTAAAATGAAGGCAGGAGAGTGAGATGATTAAGTTAAACCAAAGGAATAAGTTAAGAAACAAAGGAACAGGTATAAGACAAGGGTTGAAGTATGGGAGTAAGATCAAGTACACAAGGAGGTGGAACTGTTGAGAAGGTGTGAGTTACCAGAGAGAGGTAAGGATGGTGTATGGGAATAAGGAAGAAATATGGGAGTAAGATAGAAATATACGAAAAAGTTAAAGAAAAGAGAGTAGCAGTTTCGGAAAATATATAAATGAAGCAATAAGGCAGAAAGTAAAAACAAAATGAAAAAAAATAATAAAAATATATAGAAAAAACTTGTATAATAAATTGATTATATTTTAATTACTCTATTATAATCTCCTTATTATGATCACTTTTATTATAATTACTTTATTATATATATATTGATTATAAAGTGATTAAATAATAAATAAACTTCTATAATAACAATCAATAAAGAAGTATAAAAGAAAGATATTACGGGCTCACCATAGGCCGTGCTACTTGGAACATTTTGTTCCAAGTAGCGAATCTTAAACAACAAGTATAACAAATCACTTCTTTTATGTTATAATAATTATAATTATTTACATCCCGGTGAACAGGTGCAACAGGTGGCAGGAAAAGCGCCCAACCATACCTGTCTCGCCCAGCATTCGAACCCGGAATTCCCGATTATGAGTCGAGAACGAACCCGGTGTACGTACAGCGTACTTAGGTACGTACATAACAAGTTCGTACTTACGTACTTAAGTTAGGGCTGTCCTCCGCGGGAGGTGCCAGAGGCCACCAGGGGAACATTCTGACCAACTGGACAAAATACCAATCAGGACAATATACCAATCAGGACAATATACCAATCAAGACAAAATACCAATCAGGACAAAATACCAATCAGGACAAAATACCAATCAGGACAAAATACCAATCAGGACAATATACCAATCAGGACAATATACCAATCAAGACAAAATACCAATCAGGACAAAATACCAATCAGGGCAATATACCAATCAGGACAATATACCAATCAAGACAAAATACCAATCAGGACAAAATACCAATCAGGACAAAATACCAATCAGGACAAAATACCAATCAGGACAAAATACCAATCAGGACAAAATACCAATCAGGACAATATACCAATCAGGACAATATACCAATCAGGACAATATACCAATCAGGACAATATACCAATCAGGACAATATACCAATCAGGACAATATACCAATCAGGACAAAATACCAATCAGGACAAAATACCAATCAGGACAAAATACCAATCAGGACAAAATAACAATCAGGACAAAATACCAATCAGGACAAAATACCAATCAGGACAAAATACCAATCAGGACAAAATACCAATCAGGACAATATACCAATCAGGACAATAAACCAATCAGGACAAAATACCAATCAGGACAAAATACCAATCAGGACAAAATACCAATCAGGACAAAATACAAACTTTCGTAGTATACAGACCAAGGCGCGGTGTATATGTCTCTCGGGGCGTACATCCCTGGCTCATTTCCCTTCACTAATACACCAGTATACTGAACCCTGCTGTATACTGAACCCTCCTGTATACTGAACCCTGTGAACCCTGCTGTATACTGAACCCTGCTGTATACTGAACCCTGCTGTATACTGAACCCTGCTGCTGTATACTGAACCCTGCTGTATACTGAACCCTGCTGTATACTGAACCCTCCTGTATACTGAACCCTGCTGTATACTGAACCCTGCTGTATACTGAACCCTGCTGTATACTGAACCCTGCTGTATACTGAACCCTCCTGTATACTGAACCCTATACTGAACCTCCTGTATACTGAACCCTGCTGTATACTGAACCCTCCTGTATACTGAACCCTGCTGTATACTGAACCCTCCTGTATACTGAACCCTGCTGTATACTGAACCCTGCTGTATACTGAACCCTGCTGTATACTGAACCCTCCTGTACACTGAACCCTGCTGTATACTGAACCCTGCTGTATACTGAACCCTGCAGTATACTGAACCCTGCTGTATACTGAACCCTCCTGTATACTGAACCCTGCTGTATACTGAACCCTCCTGTATACTGAACCCTGCTGTATACTGAACCCTGCTGTATACTGAACCCTGCAGTATACTGAACCCTGCTGTATACTGAACCCTGCAGTATACTGAACCCTGCTGTATACTGAACCATCCTGTATACTGAACCCTCCTGTATACTGAACCCTGCTGTATACTGAACCCTCCTGTATACTGAACCCTGCTGTATACTGAACCCTCCTGTATACTGAACCCTATACTGAACCCTGCTGTATACTGAACCCTGCAGTATACTGAACCCTGCTGTATACTGAACCCTGCAGTATACTGAACCCTGCTGTATACTGAACCCTATACTGAACCCTGCTGTATACTGAACCCTGCTGTATACTGAACCCTGCTGTATACTGAACCCTGCTGTATACTGAACCCTCCTGTATACTGAACCCTGCTGTATACTGAACCCTGCTGTATACTGAACCCTGCTGTATACTGTATACTGAACCCTGCTGTATACCCCTGCTGTATACTGAACCCTGCTGTATACTGAACCCTGCTGTATACTGAACCCTGCTGTATACTGAACCCTGCTGTATACTGAACCCTGCTGTATACTGAACCCTGCTGTATACTGAACCCTGCTGTATACTGAACCCTGCTGTATACTGAACCCTGCTGTATACTGAACCCTGCTGTATACTGAACCCTGCTGTATACTGAACCCTGCTGTATACTGAACCTGTATACTGAACCCTGTATACTGAACCCTGCTGTATACTGAACCCTGCTGTATACTGAACCCTGCTGTATACTTGAACCCTGCTGTATACTGAACCCTGCTGTATACTGAACCCTGCTGTATACTGAACCCTGCTGTATACTGTATACTGAACCCTGCTGTATACTGAACCCTGCTGTATACTGAACCCTGCTGTATACTGAACCCTGCTGTATACTGAACCCTGATACTGAACCCTGCTGTATACTGAACCCTGCTGTATACTGAACCCTCCTGTATACTGAACCCTCCTGTATACTGAACCCTCCTGTATACTGAACCCTGCTGTATACTGAACCCTGCTGTATACTGAACCCTCCAGTATACATTTGTGGAATGAAACCAAAATCGCATCATGAACTTGAAGTTGTTTTCCTCCTAACTTGCGTAGTCAACACAACTTTAATTACACTTTTCGTCAGCTTACTCAGAGCTAAGACTCAACAATGAGATTATGATCGTGAGTGTGGGAACACCTGTGTCTCTAGGGGCGCCTCTCCCTCCACTCTGGCTAAACACCTGTGTCTCTAGGGGGGCGACTCTTCCTCCACTCTGGCTAAACACCTGTGTCTCTAGGGGGGACTCTTCCTCCACTCTGGCTAAACACCTGTGTCTCTAGGGGGGGCTAAACACCTGTGTCTCTAGGGGCGCCTCTTCCTCCACTCTGGCTAAACACCTGTGTCTCTAGGGGCGCGCCTCTTCCTCCACTCTGGCTAAACACCTGTGTCTCTAGGGGCGACTCTTCCTCCACTCTGGCTAAACACCTGTGTCTCTAGGGGCGCCTCTTCCTCCACTCTGGCTAAACACCTGTGTCTCTAGGGGCGCGCCTCTTCCTCCACTCTGGCTAAACACCTGTGTCTCTAGGGGCGCCTCTCCCTCCACTCTGGCTAAACACCTGTGTCTCTAGGGGCGCCTCTCCCTCCACTCTGGCTAAACACCTGTGTCTCTAGGGGCGACTCTTCCTCCACTCTGGCTAAACACCTGTGTCTCTAGGGGCGACTCTTCCTCCACTCTGGCTAAACACCTGTGTCTCTAGGGGCGACTCTTCCTCCACTCTGGCTAAACACCTGTGTCTCTAGGGGCGACTCTTCCTCCACTCTGGCTAAACACCTGTGTCTCTAGGGGCGACTCTTCCTCCACTCTGGCTAAACACCTGTGTCTCTAGGGGCGACTCTTCCTCCACTCTGGCTAAACACCTGTGTCTCTAGGGGGGCGACTCTTCCTCCACTCTGGCTAAACACCTGTGTCTCTAGGGGCGACTCTTCCTCCACTCTGGCTAAACACCTGTGTCTCTAGGGGCGACTCTTCCTCCACTCTGGCTAAACACCTGTGTCTCTAGGGGGGCGACTCTTCCTCCACTCTGGCTAAACACCTGTGTCTCTAGGGGCGACTCTTCCTCCACTCTGGCTAAACACCTGTGTCTCTAGGGGCGACTCTTCCTCCACTCTGGCTAAACACCTGTGTCTCTAGGGGCGACTCTTCCTCCACTCTGGCTAAACACCTGTGTCTCTAGGGGCGACTCTTCCTCCACTCTTAAACACCTGTGTCTCTACGACTCTTCCTCCACTCTGGCTAAACACCTGTGTCTCTAGGGGCGACTCTTCCTCCACTCTGGCTAAACACCTGTGTCTCTAGGGGCGACTCTTCCTCCACTCTGGCTAAACACCTGTGTCTCTAGGGGCGACTCTTCCTCCACTCTGGCTAAACACCTGTGTCTCTAGGGGCGCTCTTCCTCCACTCTGGCTAAACTGTGTCTTCCTCCACTCTGGCTAAACACCTGTGTCTCTAGGGGCGACTCTTCCTCCACTCTGGCTAAACACCTGTGTCTCTAGGGGCGACTCTTCCTCCACTCTGGCTAAACACCTGTGTCTCTAGGGGCGACTCTTCCTCCACTCTGGCTAAACACCTGTGTCTCTAGGGGCGACTCTTCCTCCACTCTGTGTCTCTAGGGGCGACTCTTCCTCCACTCTGGCTAAACACCTGTGTCTCTAGGGGCGACTCTTCCTCCACTCTGGCTAAACACCTGTGTCTCTAGGGGCGACTCTTCCTCCACTCTGGCTAAACACCTGTGTCTCTAGGGGCGACTCTTCCTCCACTCTGGCTAAACACCTGTGTCTCTAGGGGCGACTCTTCCTCCACTCTGGCTAAACACACTGTGTCTCTAGGGGCGACTCTTCCTCCACTCTGGCTAAACACACCTGTGTCTCTAGGGGCGACTCTTCCTCCACTCTGGCTAAACACCTGTGTCTCTAGGGGCGACTCTTCCTCCACTCTGGCTAAACAAACACCTGTGTCTCTAGGGGCGACTCTTCCTCCACTCTGGCTAAACAAACACCTGTGTCTCTAGGGGCGACTCTTCCTCCACTCTGGCTAAACACCTGTGTCTCTAGGGGCGACTCTTCCTCCACTCTGGCTAAACACCTGTGTCTCTAGGGGCGACTCTTCCTCCACTCTGGCTAAACACCTGTGTCTCTAGGGGCGACTCTTCCTCCACTCTGGCTAAACACCTGTGTCTCTAGGGGCGACTCTTCCTCCACTCTGGCTAAACACCTGTGTCTCTAGGGGCGACTCTTCCTCCACTCTGGCTAAACACCTGTGTCTCTAGGGGCGACTCTTCCTCCACTCTGGCTAAACACCTGTGTCTCTAGGGGCGACTCTTCCTCCACTCTGGCTAAACACCTGTGTCTCTAGGGGCGACTCTTCCTCCACTCTGGCTAAACACCTGTGTCTCTAGGGGCGACTCTTCCTCCACTCTGGCTAAACACCTGTGTCTCTAGGGGCGACTCTTCCTCCACTCTGGCTAAACACCTGTGTCTCTAGGGGCGACTCTTCCTCCACTCTGGCTAAACACCTGTGTCTCTAGGGGCGACTCTTCCTCCACTCTGGCTAAACACCTGTGTCTCTAGGGGCGACTCTTCCTCCACTCTGGCTAAACAAACACCTGTGTCTCTAGGGGCGACTCTTCCTCCACTCTGGCTAAACACCTGTGTCTCTAGGGGCGACTCTTCCTCCACTCTGGCTAAACACCTGTGTCTCTTGGGGCGACTCTTCCTCCACTCTGGCTAAACACCCTGTGTCTCTAGGGGCGACTCTTCCTCCACTCTGGCTAAACACCTGTGTCTCTGGGGGCGACTCTTCCTCCACTCTGGCTAAACACCTGTGTCTCTGGGGGCGACTCTTCCTCCACTCTGGCTAAACACCCTGTGTCTCTAGGGGCGACTCTTCCTCCACTCTGGCTAAACAAACACCTGTGTCTCTAGGGGCGACTCTTCCTCCACTCTGGCTAAACAAACACTCTGTGTCTCTAGGGGCGACTCTTCCTCCACTCTGGCTAAACACACCTGTGTCTCTAGGGGCGACTCTTCCTCCACTCTGGCTAAACAAACACCTGTGTCTCTAGGGGCGACTCTTCCTCCACTCTGGCTAAACACCTGTGTCTCTAGGGGCGACTCTTCCTCCACTCTGGCTAAACAAACACCTGTGTCTCTAGGGGCGACTCTTCCTCCACTCTGGCTAAACACCTGTGTCTCTAGGGGCGACTCTTCCTCCACTCTGGCTAAACAAACACCTGTGTCTCTAGGGGCGACTCTTCCTCCACTCTGGCTAAACACCTGTGTCTCTAGGGGCGACTCTTCCTCCACTCTGGCTAAACAAACACCTGTGTCTCTAGGGGCGACTCTTCCTCCACTCTGGCTAAACACCTGTGTCTCTAGGGGCGACTCTTCCTCCACTGTGTCTCTAGGGGCGACTCTTCCTCCACTCTGGCTAACAAACACCTGTGTCTCTAGGGGCGACTCTTCCTCCACTCTGGCTAAACACCCTGTGTCTCTAGGGGCGACTCTTCCTCCACTCTGGCTAAACACCTGTGTCTCTAGGGGCGACTCTTCCTCCACTCTGGCTAAACAAACCCTGTGTCTCTAGGGGCGACTCTTCCTCCACTCTGGCTAAACAAACACTGTGTCTCTAGGGGCGACTCTTCCTCCACTCTGGCTAAACACCTGTGTCTCTAGGGGCGACTCTTCCTCCACTCTGGCTAAACACCTGTGTCTCTAGGGGCGACTCTTCCTCCACTCTGGCTAAACACCTGTGTCTCTAGGGGCGACTCTTCCTCCACTCTGGCTAAACACCTGTGTCTCTAGGGGCGACTCTTCCTCCACTCTGGCTAAACAAACACCTGTGTCTCTAGGGGCGACTCTGGCTAAACACCTGTGTCTCTAGGGGCGACTCTTCCTCCACTCTGGCTAAACACCTGTGTCTCTAGGGGCGACTCTTCCTCCACTCTGGCTAAACACCTGTGTCTCTAGGGGCGACTCTTCCTCCACTCTGGCTAAACACCTGTGTCTCTAGGGGCGACTCTTCCTCCACTCTGGCTAAACAAACACCTGTGTCTCTAGGGGCGACTCTTCCTCCACTCTGGCTAAACAAACACCTGTGTCTCTAGGGGCGACTCTTCCTCCACTCTGGCTAAACACCTGTGTCTCTAGGGGCGACTCTTCCTCCACTCTGGCTAAACACCTGTGTCTCTAGGGGCGACTCTTCCTCCACTCTGGCTAAACACCTGTGTCTCTAGGGGCGACTCTTCCTCCACTCTGGCTAAACACCTGTGTCTCTAGGGGCGACTCTTCCTCCACTCTGGCTAAACAAACACCTGTGTCTCTAGGGGCGACTCTTCCTCCACTCTGGCTAAACACCTGTGTCTCTAGGGGCGACTCTTCCTCCACTCTGGCTAAACAAACACCTGTGTCTCTAGGGGCGACTCTTCCTCCACTCTGGCTAAACAAACACCTGTGTCTCTAGGGGCGCGACTCTTCCTCCACTCTGGCAAAACAAACACCTGTGTCTCTAGGGGCGACTCTTCCTCCACTCTGGCTAAACAAACCCTGTGTCTCTAGGGGCGACTCTTCCTCCACTCTGGCTAAACAAACCTGTGTCTCTAGGGGCGACTCTTCCTCCACTCTGGCTAAACAAACACCTGTGTCTCTAGGGGCGACTCTTCCTCCACTCTGGCTAAACAAACACCTGTGTCTCTAGGGGCGACTCTTCCTCCACTCTGGCTAAACACCTGTGTCTCTAGGGGCGACTCTTCCTCCACTCTGGCTAAACACCTGTGTCTCTAGGGGCGACTCTTCCTCCACTCTGGCTAAACAAACACCTGTGTCTCTAGGGGCGACTCTTCCTCCACTCTGGCTAAACAAACACCTGTGTCTCTAGGGGCGACTCTTCCTCCACTCTGGCTAAACAAACACCTGTGTCTCTAGGGGTGACTCTTCCTCCACTCTGGCTAAACACCTGTGTCTCTAGGGGTGACTCTTCCTCCACTCTGGCTAAACAAACACCTGTGTCTCTAGGGGCGACTCTTCCTCCACTCTGGCTAAACACCTGTGTCTCTAGGGGCGACTCTTCCTCCACTCTGGCTAAACAAACACCTGTGTCTCTAGGGGCGACTCTTCCTCCACTCTGGCTAAACACCTGTGTCTCTAGGGGCGACTCTTCCTCCACTCTGGCTAAACAAACACCTGTGTCTCTAGGGGCGACTCTTCCTCCACTCTGGCTAAACAAACACCTGTGTCTCTAGGGGCGACTCTTCCTCCACTCTGGCTAAACAACTCTTCCTCCACTCTGGCTAAACACCTGTGTCTCTAGGGGCGACTCTTCCTCCACTCTGGCTAAACAAACCCTGTGTCTCTAGGGGCGACTCTTCCTCCACTCTGGCTAAACAAACACCTGTGTCTCTAGGGGCGACTCTTCCTCCACTCTGGCTAAACACCTGTGTCTCTAGGGGCGACTCTTCCTCCACTCTGGCTAAACAAACACCTGTGTCTCTAGGGGCGACTCTTCCTCCACTCTGGCTAAACAAACACCTGTGTCTCTAGGGGCGACTCTTCCTCCACTCTGGCTAAACAAACACCTGTGTCTCTAGGGGCGACTCTTCCTCCACTCTGGCTAAACAAACACCTGTGTCTCTAGGGGCGACTCTTCCTCCACTCTGGCTAAACAAACACCTGTGTCTCTAGGGGCGACTCTTCCTCCACTCTGGCTAAACAAACACCTGTGTCTCTAGGGGCGACTCTTCCTCCACTCTGGCTAAACAAACACCTGTGTCTCTAGGGGTGACTCTTCCTCCACTCTGGCTAAACAAACACCTGTGTCTCTAGGGGCGACTCTTCCTCCACTCTGGCTAAACAAACACCTGTGTCTCTAGGGGCGACTCTTCCTCCACTCTGGCTAAACAAACACCTGTGTCTCTAGGGGCGACTCTTCCTCCACTCTGGCTAAACAAACACCTGTGTCTCTAGGGGCGACTCTTCCTCCACTCTGGCTAAACAAACACCTGTGTCTCTAGGGGTCTCTAGACTCTTCCTCCACTCTGGCTAAACAAAACACCTGTGTCTCTAGGGGCGACTCTTCCTCCACTCTGGCTAAACAAACACCTGTGTCTCTAGGGGCGACTCTTCCTCCACTCTGGCTAAACAAACACCTGTGTCTCTAGGGGCGACTCTTCCTCCACTCTGGCTAAACACCTGTGTCTCTAGGGGCGACTCTTCCTCCACTCTGGCTAAACAAACACCTGTGTCTCTAGGGGCGACTCTTCCTCCACTCTGGCTAAACAAACACCTGTGTCTCTAGGGGCGACTCTTCCTCCACTCTGGCTAAACAAACACCTGTGTCTCTAGGGGCGACTCTTCCTCCACTCTGGCTAAACAAACACCTGTGTCTCTAGGGGCGACTCTTCCTCCACTCTGGCTAAACAAACACCTGTGTCTCTAGGGGCGACTCTTCCTCCACTCTGGCTAAACAAACACCTGTGTCTCTAGGGGCGACTCTTCCTCCACTCTGGCTAAACAAACACCTGTGTCTCTAGGGGTGACTCTTCCTCCACTCTGGCTAAACACCTGTGTCTCTAGGGGTGACTCTTTCCTCCACTCTGGCTAAACAAACACCTGTGTCTCTAGGGGCGACTCTTCCTCCACTCTGGCTAAACACCTGTGTCTCTAGGGGCGACTCTTCCTCCACTCTGGCTAAACAAACACCTGTGTCTCTAGGGGCGACTCTTCCTCCACTCTGGCTAAACAAACACCTGTGTCTCTGGGAGCGACTCTTCCTCCACTCTGGCTAAACACCTGTGTCTCTAGGGGCGACTCTTCCTCCACTCTGGCTAAACAAACACCTGTGTCTCTAGGGGCGACTCTTCCTCCACTCTGGCTAAACAAACACCTGTGTCTCTAGGGGCGACTCTTCCTCCACTCTGGCTAAACAAACACCTGTGTCTCTAGGGGCGACTCTTCCTCCACTCTGGCTAAACAAACACCTGTGTCTCTAGGGGCGACTCTTCCTCCACTCTGGCTAAACAAACACCTGTGTCTCTAGGGGCGACTCTTCCTCCACTCTGGCTAAACAAACACCTGTGTCTCTAGGGGCGACTCTTCCTCCACTCTGGCTAAACAAACACCTGTGTCTCTAGGGGCGACTCTTCCTCCACTCTGGCTAAACAAACCCTGTGTCTCTAGGGGCGACTCTTCCTCCACTCTGGCTAAACAAACACCTGTGTCTCTAGGGGCGACTCTTCCTCCACTCTGGCTAAACAAACACCTGTGTCTCTAGGGGCGACTCTTCCTCCACTCTGGCTAAACAAACACCTGTGTCTCTAGGGGCGACTCTTCCTCCACTCTGGCTAAACAAACACCTGTGTCTCTAGGGGCGACTCTTCCTCCACTCTGGCTAAACAAACATTTGTGTCTCTAGGGGCGACTCTTCCTCCACTCTGGCTAAACAAACACCTGTGTCTCTAGGGGCGACTCTTCCTCCACTCTGGCTAAACAAACACCTGACCATCATGGCGGCTTGTCCTGAAATACAAACTCCTGTCCTTCATTTATGTATGTTGTTTTACATATGTATATTGACTTATTTACCTGTAGGTGTCTCTGTCCTGCCACTGATAAACTGGTGGATATGATAAGGGGTTCATTATCTAGTAACTTGTTCACAATCTCTATACTGATGCATTGTTATTGACATTCATTCGTGTTATTCTATGCGACAATCAGTAGGAGCCGCGCGAAGGATTCGAACTGGTGGCTCTGGGTACACTCCCAACCAACGCCTCAGGTCCTCCCCCCCCCCATGCTTCAGGTACCTCAGTCATTGGGGTTGGGGGACATTGTGTGAAACTTAGTTTAGGCTTCAGTCGAAGCCTAAAGGATTCACCTAGAGGATTCAGCTTAATCCCAGGTTGGAATTCTTTTGACCATGTCTATGGCTTGTGCTTGGGAGCACCCAGAGCATAGGTTCGAGTCCTGATCACGGATCCTACTGAATTTTATCATTGAGTCATCACGTTAACATAATTTTCTTGTGTATATCGAGAGTTCTGTTAATTATGTCGGTTGGTGATGTATTACTATCATGTATAGTGACGCTTAATTCTGAATGATCTCTCTACCATGTATATGGATCACAGTCAGAGAATATATGTGAAGAGTTCTTTAGTTTTTCTATTATGGTACTTTGCTATGTAAAACGTAAACCATATTTTCACTATTTTCATTTCTGAAATATTTTTCTTATGCCTCTATTTTTATTTATTTTTTCCAATTAACACCATCAGCTGCCACTGTTGTTGGTAGCAATGATAAACCGATTTTTACATTAACAACAGAAAGGCGTTTGTATTCAGGTGTATAGTTATGGCCGACTTTTATGTATTGTGTATTTCATCAAGATTTATTCTTTACTTAATTTCCCTTTGTGTGTGTGTACTCACCTAATTGTACTCACCTAATTGTGCTTGCGGGGGTTGAGCTCTGGCTCTTTGGTCCCGCCTCTCAACCGTCAATCAACTGGTGTACAGATTCCTGAGCCTATTGGGCTCTACCATATCTACATTTGAAACTGTGAATGGAGTCAGCCTCCACCACATCACTTCCTAATGCATTCCATTTACTAACTACTCTGACACTGAAAAAGTTCTTTCTAACGTCTCTGTGGCTCATTTGGGTACTCAGCTTCCACCTGTGTCCCTTTGTTCGCGTCCCACCAGTGTTGAATAGTTCATCCTTGTTTACCCGGTCGATTCCCTTGAGGATTTTGTAGGTTGTGATCATGTCCCCCCTTACTCTTCTGTCTTCCAGTGTCGTGAGGTGCATTTCCCGCAGCCTTTCCTCATAACTCATGCCTCTTAGTTCTGGGACTAGTCTAGTAGCATACCTTTGGACTTTTTCCAGCTTCGTCTTGTGCTTGACAAGGTACGGGCTCCATGCTGGGGCCGCATACTCCAGGATTGGTCTTACATATGTGGTGTACAAGATTCTGAATGATTCCTTACACAGGTTCCTGAACGCCGTTCTGATGTTAGCCAGCCTCGCATATGCCGCAGACGTTATTCTCTTTATGTGGGCTTCAGGAGACAGGTTTGGTGTGATATCAACTCCTAGATCTTTCTCTCTGTCTGTTTCATTAAGTACTTCATCTCCTATTCTGTATCCTGTGTGTGGGCTGTGTGTGTGTGTGTGTGTGTGTGTGTGTGTGTGTGTGTGTGTGTGTGTGTGTGTGTGTGTGTTTGTGTGTGTGTGTGTGTGTGTGTGTGTGTGTGTGTGTGTGTGTTCGTGTGTGTGTGTGTGTGTGTGTGTGTGTGTGTGTGTGTGTGTGTGTGTGTGTGTGTGTGTGTGTGTGTGTGTGTGTGTGTGTGTGTGTACTCATTTAATTGTGTTTGCGGGGGTTGAGCTTTGGCTCTTTGGTCCTGCCTCTCAACCGTCAATCAACTGGTGTACAGATTCCTGAGCCTACTGGGCTCTATCATATCTACACTTGAAACTGTGTATGGAGTCAGCCTCCACCACATCACTTCCTAGTGCATTCCATTTACTAACTACTCTGACACTGAAAAGGTTCTTTCTAACGTCTCTGTGGCTCATTTGGGTACTCAGCTTCCACCTGTGTCCCCTTGTTCGCGTCCCTTCAGTGTTGAATAGTTCATCCTTGTTTACCCGGTCGATTCCCTTGAGGATTTTGTAGGTTGTGATCATGTCTCCCCTTACTCTTCTGTCTTCCAGTGTCGTAAGGTGCATTTCCCGCAGCCTTTCCTCATAACTCATGCCTCTTAGTTCTGGGACTAGTCTAGTAGCATACCTTTGGACTTTTTCCAGCTTCGTCTTGTGCTTGACAAGGTACGGGCTCCATGCTGGGCCGCATACTCCAGGATTGGTCTTACATATGTGGTGTACAAGACTCTGAATGATTCCTTACACAGGTTCCTGAACGCCGTTCTGATGTTAGCCAGTCTCGCATATGCCGCAGAAGTTATTCTCTTTATGTGGGCTTCAGGAGACAGGTTTGGTGTGATATCAACTCCTAGATCTTTCTCTCTGTCTGTTTCATTAAGTACTTCATCTCCTATTCTGTATCCTGTGCCTGGCCTCCTGTTTCCACTGCCTAGTTTCATTACTTTGTATTTACTCGGGTTGAACTTCAACAGCCATTTGTTGGACCATTCACTCAGTCTATCTAGGTCATCTTGTAGCCTCCTACTATCATCCTCTGTTTCAATCCTCCTCATAATTTTTGCATCGTCGGCAAACATTGAGAGGAACGAATCTATACCCTCTGGGAGATCATTTACATATACCAGACACAATATAGGTCCAAGGACTGACCCCTGCGGGACTCCACTTGTAACGTCTCGCCAATCTGAGACCTCACCCCTCACACAGTCTCGTTGTCTCCTGTTGCTTAGGTACTCCTCTATCCACCGGAGTACCTTCCGTTTCACTCCAGCCTGCATCTCCAACTTTCGCACTAGCCTCTTGTGTGGCACTGTATCAAAGGCTTTCTGACAATCCAAAAATATTCAGTCTGCCCACCCTTCTCTTTCTTGCCTTATTTTTGTTGACTGGTCGTAGAATTCAAGTAACCCTGTGAGGCAGGACCTGCCATCCCTGAACCCATGTTGATGCTGTGTTACAAAATTCCTTCGCTCCAGATGCTCCACTAGTTTTTTTCGCACAATCTTCTCCATCAGCTTGCATGGTATGCAGGCTTGGGACACTGGCCTGTAGTTCAGTGCCTCCTGTCTATCCCCTTTCTTGTATATCGGGACTACGTTAGCTGCTTTCCAAATATCTGGCAGTTCCCCTGTTGCCAGTGATTTGTTATACACTATGGCGAGTGGTAGGCACAGTTCTCTTGCTCCTTATTTTAGAACCCAAGGGGAGATTCCATCTGGGCCTATAGCCTTTGTCACATCCAACTCTAGTAAACACTAACTTACTTCCCCGCTGGTAATCTCAAAGTCTTCCAGTGGTTCCTGGTTAGCTATTCCCTCTCTTATCTCTGGAATTTCTCCTTGCTCTAAGGTGAAGACCTCCTGGAAATTCTTATTCAATTCCTCACACACTTCCTTGTCATTTGTAGTGAATCCTTCTGCCCCTATCCTTAATTTCATAACCTGTTCCTTTACTGTTGTTTTTCTCCTGATGTGGCTATGCAGCAATTTAGGCTGAGTCTTTGCCTTGCTTGCGATGTCATTTTCGTATTGTCTTTCTGCCTCTCTTCTCATCCTGACATATTCATTCCTGGCATTCTGGTATCTTTCTCTGCTCTCCAGTGTCCTGTTATTCCTATAGTTTCTCCATGCCCTTTTACTTTGCTGCTTAGCTAGCCTACATCTCTGATTAAACCATGGGTTTCTCATCTGCATTTCTCTGTTTTCCATGGACTTAACTGTATTATTATTTTGAACACTGGGTTAATATTAAGGTTTTTAAGAGCTGGGGCAAGATTTCTAGTCCATCAAAATACGGCAAAATCATCGAGTTTTTGTTTTTTGTTTTTTTAGTTCCAGTTTAGTCTTGGGAGTGTTTGTAGACCGTCCGCTTAGCTCCCCCAAACCAGACTCCCAAGATTTTTTTTTTTTAAATCGCAACATCAAAATTTCATAAATTTACGTTATTTCTTCATAAAAATATACTGGCCGCTTAACCTGGTTATGATGCTCAGAGCAGAACACTTGTAGGTTCATTATTTCTCCAATATTTCTGGAAACGTTTAAGTGTCCAATGATAAGTGAGTGACTGAAAAAAAAGAGTTGATTGTGTTTGCTGGCTGACTTCAGACAAAGGAACGTTATTCGTGTGAGAATAGTTTATTAAAGTGTGGGAATGGACACCAGGTGAGGCAGGAGAGTGCAGCGTGCGAGGATGGCTGTAAAGATCTGTCTTGATTGAACAAATTCACAAGGGACGATTTTCATTTGATGCATCACCTAAGTGTGATCTCTGTGTGTAAATCTGGCTCGAGTATTTCCTCACTTTACAATTTATTCTACCAAAGTTACCATTTCGTGGATCCATAGTCATATATGCACACAAGCTTAGACTTTGATTGTTAAATAACTTTAATTTCGACTCTGTATCAAGGTGACAAAATTGACTCATAATGTCATTTATTCAGAATTTCAGAGGTCTCTCATTGTACTAGATAAATTTACAAATGTGACCTATGAAGACATAAGATATCTCATGTCTTATTAACTTGAATCAATTTAATAATTAAACTTTGTTATGACCCCATGTAGTCTGGGTGGAACGAGTCTACCTTTCTGAGAGTTATTCTGCCGTTCCGGACCTTATGAGAGGTCAGAGGCAAGATGTATATATTAAATAATTGAGTAAACGTCAGTGAGTAACCATAGGATACCAGCAGAAGACGGACGTTGGTAATAAGTGACACGAAGTGAGATGTCGATACTTTGGGGACGTGGAGTGAGGATAGCAGGAGGTCGTAACCTCACTTGAGTCGCAACTGTCGTCAGAGGTGGTTGTACTTAATATATTCTCCCGGAGTAAGGAAGAATATAGTTCCCTGTGTTAATGCTGGACTGAGGACTACTTGTCTACAAGTGTGAAGAAGCTGTTGGGGACATAGTACACCATTTCTCTGTGATTCTGATAATATAGAGGCAGCCTGGCAGTGAGTGTTTGGCCGCACCGTGGTGAAACTCTAATTGTTGTGCCTTCAAGAGGAAGGAAGGAAGCAGGCGTCCCTGTTGTGTAGCCTGTCAGGCGACGTTGTGAACTCACGTCGTGGACTAGAGGAAGCCTTGTGAGGCAGCCCTGAAGCATTTTTGTAGGTGGCCTGTGTGAGGGTCATGTTTGAGCTCCAGTGAGTGAGCGTCCTCACGTCAGAGATTTCGGCAGTTGTTGTTTGGCAAGGAGTTCGTGGAGAAACTTTGAGGTTAGAGAAGAAGTT
>NW_025565587.1:0-15000 GCF_020424385.1 Procambarus clarkii | reverse complement strand
GGGAACGAGTACAGCTTGAAACAAAAACAACGCCAATTGGAGATGCAACCGACGAACATGACAGACAACAAGCAACCCTGACTATGGAATGTCGTAAACAAGAATTCGCTTTGGAAACTTCACACGTCGCTCAACGCCAGCCAGCTACCGCCAATCTTCCCGTCAGTTTAAATATATCACATGCAAGTAAGTTAATGCCACCATTCGTAGAGACAGAAGTTGATGTGTTTTTCACCACCTTTGAAACCCTTGCTAATCAACTTAGTTGGCCTGCCGACCAATGGGCAACCCTTCTCAGAGTACATCTTACAGGTAGAGCTGCAGTTACACTCAGTACTTTGGCGACTGAGAATGACTACCAGACTCTGAAACAAGCAGTGTTGGACGCCTACCTTCTCTCCACCGAACGTTATCGAAGGAAATTCCGTGACCACCTGAAGGCAAGTACCACTACCTTTCTCGAGTTTGCTAATACCAAAAGGAGATATTTTATGAAATGGCTGGAAGCAGCACATGTCTCTACCATTGCAGAACTCGTCAACCTTATGCTAGTTGAAGAATTCTTGAGGCGTGTGCCGCCTCCGGTCCGTCTATATTTAGCAGATAAAGAAGAAACCGACTACCTAAAGTGTGCTAAGTCGGCTGACACTTACAGCCTCATCCACCGGCTGACACCAGAACCATCTTCCAGTAAGAAGTCTTGGTACAGTTACGAGAAAGTGAGTACCGATCAAGCTGGCTCGCAATTGTACTGTAAGTATTGTAGACTCTATGGACATACCATAGATAAATGTGGTAAGTCTCAATACAAAGGAACCACCGAAACGCCAAAACCCAAACAGACTCCTCCTAAGTCCCGGTAAGCCTGTGATGAATGTTGGTGTTCATGTTAATGAACCCTTGAGGGCGATTTCACGTTCCTTCAGGGCGATTTCTCGTTCTTGTTCTTCCTTCCTCAAGACAGCCTCACGTTCTTGTTCTTCCCTTCGTATGGCAGCTGCTCGTTCTTGTTGCTCGAGGGCTTCCCTTTGCATGGCAGCTGCTTCCCTTTGCTGCTCGCGTTCAATCTTAGCCAGCTCTACTTTGAGTTTCATCGTTGCCAAATCAGTTTTATTTTGCAATAAAGTAAGTTTCATGAGTTTTAGAGTCTATCTTACCTTGCTCTAAGAAATGATCCAGTAACAGGTTGTATATTTCACTCTTGTTGGCTTGGTAGGGAACTGTTAGTTGATACTCATGTGCAAGAGTTTGTAATTCAGCCCTCTTGGCACGACTTAAAGTCCCAATTGCACCTGCTGGATCTGTACGGAAAGCTTGGAGACGAAACATGGTGAAATTAGCAAATAAATGCACAACGAATATACCGTTGTGATATAGTGAATGTCAGACACAGGACAACGTGGCAACTGGTACCTATCCTGTGGAATCTTTAACAATTAAAGTTAATTACAAGATGTTAAATGATTAATTAAATCAAGGTCGCAGGAAATCTTGTACCCGGTACTCATGTAAGAGGATAAGGGCAAGAAAATCCTACTAAACAAGTGAAACTGAGTTTCTAAAACAAATGAAACAGTTAATTGTCTCAAAAGTAAAATTGGTAGTCCAAGAATGTAGGCATACCTTGCCGAGTCTCTATAGGACATAAGCAAGTTTTCCCACTGAAATTAATATAATACTTAAAGAATTAGCGAACTTTTGTGCTCTGAAAAAGAAAGCTAATTCCCTACCAATGTATGTATCATCATCTCTGACTGACGTGTAGGGGTGCGAGGTGTCAACTGGTGACGAGAACTGCTGCTGAGGTCCCAATTCAGCAACTAAAGTTCGTGCTAGAGGAACTATGGCCCTCTTTATCCTCCTACTGTCAGATTGCAGAAGATTAGGTGCACTTGACCCGGGGACAGACCACAGTACCAGGGTACCAATATGATGATCTGTCGAAAATATGAGAAATATCCAAGGGACAAAAGATGGTAAACGCGAGTCATAACACGGAGGGAGAGATGACCAATTAAGAGTATGACTGAGGCCTACAGTCACCACGTATCCAAAGTTGTCTCACCTTCACCATATGCTACTCTCGGAATGCACAATACACACAGCACCATATAAAATAAAATTGATTATGAAAAGTAGTAAAAAGCTACGTTACCAAAAACCGAATACGCTTACCATAAATGACTACTTGGCACCAGTACCTGAGTGAAGCTCCTAGGACAGCCCCCCACGTTATGTGACGGTAAAGCGTTGGTGTTCGGTTGTTTCAAAAGCTAGGGGCATGGCCTCGTCACATAAGAAAAAAAAAGAGAAAAGCTGGAACTTTCGTCTGTGGTAAGGTAATGGGAAGACACACAAAACACAAGTAAATTTAACAATGAATTTTAATTACCTTAGAAAAGCAAGACATGAATAAAAATTGGGCATAAAATGTAACAGAGAAGTCAACAAACAAAATAATAAGAATAATCACTGGCAAATGAAAAGTTACGTAAGACAAGTGGTTAATAGCAAAGTGCCGGAATATTGGCTTCGAGCTGCCACCCTACCTTAGTACACGTAAGCCAAGGCTTAGTCTACCACGAGACGTGTCAACTGCAAGGAGCACTAGGATATTCTGCCTTCTCTGGGTCGCTGTAGCCCAGACATCAACTTGTGGCGGAGGGTGGTGGGGCAGGTGCGACTGGACACCAGCCAATCAGCGACAGGCAGGCGATGGACAAGCAGTTTGCCGGTTAACGGTGGCGGGGGCGAGCAGGTGTGCTGGATACGTTTTGCTCTCTGGCAAAACGTTTTGGAGATACTTGTTGGATATATCTTCTATATTATTTGTTGATGTGACGTACTTTGGAGGGAAGAGCAGCTATCTCTCTTGAAAGAGATATACAATATATATATATATATATATATATATATATATATATATATATATATATATATATATATATATATATATATATATATATATATATATATACGTATATATATTATATATATTTGTATATAGTTGTACATGTATACAACATTAATAATTGTGTAACTAGTGTCAAAACATTGTTATTTGCTTAGCTAAACGAACTCTGGGGTTCAGTTCCTGAACAGATTGCGTGCTCCTGTAACCCTTTCCACCACCACCCACGGGATGGGTATGGGGTGCATAATAAAGAGAAATTGAATTGAATTCCTTATCATCAGCTCTACATCATCAGCTCTACATCACCAGCTCTACATCACCAGCTCTACATCATCAGCTCTACATCATCAGCTCTACATCACCAGCTCTACATCACCAGCTCTACATCACCAGCTCTACATCACCAGCTCTACACCATCAGCTCTACATCACCAGCTCTACATCATCAGCTCTACATCATCAGCTCTACATCATCAGCTCTACATCACCAGCTCTACATCACCAGCTCTACATCACCAGCTCTACATCACCAGCTCTACATCACCAGCTCTACATCACCAGCTCTACATCATCAGCTCTACATCATCAGCTCTACATCACCAGCTCTACATCATCAGCTCTACATCATCAGCTCTACATCACCAGCTCACCATCAGCTCTACATCACCAGCTCTACATCATCAGCTCTACATCATCAGCTCTACATCATCAGCTCTACATCATCAGCTCTACATCACCAGCTCTACACCAGCTCTACATCACCAGCTCTACATCATCAGCTCTACATCACCAGCTCTACATCACCAGCTCTACATCATCAGCTCATCAGCTCTACATCATCAGCTCTACATCACCAGCTCTACACCATCAGCTCTACATCACCAGCTCTACATCACCAGCTCTACATCACCAGCTCTACATCACCAGCTCTACATCATCAGCTCTACATCACCAGCTCTACATCATCAGCTCTACATCATCAGCTCTACATCATCAGCTCTACATCATCAGCTCTACATCACCAGCTCTACATCAGCAGCTCTACATCATCAGCTCTACATCATCAGCTCTACATCACCAGCTCTACATCACCAGCTCTCTACATCACCAGCTCTACATCACCAGCTCTACATCACCAGCTCTACATCATCAGCTCTACATCACCAGCTCTACATCATCAGCTCTACATCACCAGCTCTACATCATCAGCTCTACATCATCAGCTCTACATCATCAGCTCTACATCATCAGCTCTACATCACCAGCTCTACATCATCAGCTCTACATCACCAGCTCTACATCATCAGCTCTACATCATCAGCTCTACATCATCAGCTCTACATCACCAGCTCTACACCATCAGCTCTACATCACCAGCTCTACATCATCAGCTCTACATCACCAGCTCTACATCACCAGCTCTACATCATCAGCTCTACATCACCAGCTCTACATCATCAGCTCTACATCACCAGCTCTACATCACCAGCTCTACATCACCAGCTCTACATCACCAGCTCTACATCATCAGCTCTACATCATCAGCTCTAAATCATCAGCTCTACATCACCAGCTCTACATCACCAGCTCTACATCACCAGCTCTACATCACCAGCTCTACATCATCAGCTCTACATCATCAGCTCTACATCACCAGCTCTACATCACCAGCTCTACATCACCAGCTCTAAATCATCAGCTCTACATCATCAGCTCTACATCACCAGCAGTTCAAGTGCGGAATGGATGAAGCAAACCTCGAACCCGCGACTCGTGTAACAGTGAGCTTCTGTTAACAAGTTTTGGATGGCATGTGAACAAGCAGACTGTTAGTGACGGTAAGTATCCAGCCTTGTCTTCCTGTCTAAGCCAGCTGTTGTGTTGCCTCTTAGCTTGTCAATCAACTTGAAGTTTGAGACGAGCGTTCTCAGATGGTTCGAGCAAGTTAAAGAACAAGGTGATTGGAGGCGCATCCAAATACCGTCTTCAATGAAGGTTGATATATAAGTAGGAGGTTGAGATGTGAGTGTGTGAGGGAAGGTGTGAGTGTGTGAGGGAAGGTGTGAGTGTGTGAGGGAAGATGTGTGAGTGTGTGAGGGAAGGTGTGAGTGTGTGAGGGAAGGTGTGAGTGTGTGAGGGAAGGTGTGAGTGTGTGAGGGAAGGTGTGAGTGTGTGAGGGAAGGTGTGAGTGTGTGAGGGAAGTGATGTGAGTGTGTGAGGGAAGGTGTGAGTGTGTGAAAGGAAGGGAAGGTGTGAGTGTGTGAGGGAAGGGTGTGTGTGAGGGAAGGTGTGAGTGTGTGAGGGAAGGTGTGAGTGTGTGAGGGAAGGTGTGAGTGTGTGAGGGAAGGTGTGAGTGTGTGAGGGAAGGTGTGAGTGTGTGAGGGAAGGTGTGAGTGTGTGAGGGAAGGTGTGAGTGTGTGAGGGAAGGTGTGAGTGTGTGAGGGAAGGTGTGAGTGTGTGAGGGAAGGTGTGTGTGTGAGTGTGTGAGGGAAGATGTGAGTGTGTGAGGGAAGGTGTGAGTGTGTGAGGGAAGGTGTGAGTGTGTGAGGGAAGGTGTGAGTGTGTGAGGGAAGGTGTGAGTGTGTGAGGGAAGATGTGAGTGTGTGAGGGAAGGTGTGAGTGTGTGAGGGAAGGTGTGAGTGTGTGAGGGAAGGTGTGTGTGAGGGAAGGTGTGAGTGTGTGAGGGAAGGGGTGAGTGTGTGAGGGAAGGTGTGAGTGTGTGAGGGAAGGGAAGGTGTGAGTGTGTGAGGGAAGGTGTGAGTGTGTGAGGGAAGGTGTGAGTGTGTGAGGGAAGGTGTGAGTGTGTGAGGGAAGGTGTGAGTGTGTGAGGGAAGGTGTGAGTGTGTGAGGGAAGGTGTGAGTGTGTGAGGGAAGGTGTGAGTGTGTGAGGGAAGGTGTGAGTGTGTGAGGGAAGGTGTGAGTGTGTGAGGGAAGGTGTGAGTGTGTGAGGGAAGGTGTGAGTGTGTGAGGGAAGGTGTGAGTGTGTGAGGGAAGATGTGAGTGTGTGAGGGAAGGTGTGAGTGTGTGAGGGAAGATGTGAGTGTGTGAGGGAAGGTGTGAGTGTGTGAGGGAAGATGTGAGTGTGTGAGGGAAGGTGTGAGTGTGTGAGGGAAGATGTGAGTGTGTGAGGGAAGGTGTGAGTGTGTGAGGGAAGGTGTGAGTGTGTGAGGGAAGGTGTGAGTGTGTGAGGGAAGGTGAGTGTGAGTGTGTGTGAGGGAAAGGTGTGAGTGTGTGAGGGAAGATGTGAGTGTGTGAGGGAAGGTGTGAGTGTGTGAGGGAAGGTGTGAGGGAAGGTATGAGTGTGAGGGAAGGTGTGAGTGAGTGTGAGTGAGGGAAGGTGTGAGTGTGTGAGGGAAGGTATGAGTGTGTGAGGGAAGATGTGATTGTGTGAGGGAAGGTGTGAGTGTGTGAGGGAAGGTGTGAGTGTGTGAGGGAAGGTGTGAGTGTGTGAGGGAAGGTGTGAGTGTGTGAGGGAAGGTGTGAGTGTGTGAGGGAAGGTGTGAGTGTGTGAGGGAAGGTGAGTGAGTGTGTGAGGGAAGGTGTGAGTGTGTGAGGGAAGGTGTGAGTGTGTGAGGGAAGGTGTGAGTGTGTGAGGGAAGGTGTGAGTGTGTGAGGGAAGGTGTGAGTGTGTGAGGGAAGTTGTGAGTGTGTGAGGGAAGATGTGAGTGTGTGAGGGAAGATGTGAGTGTGTGAGGGAAGATGTGAGTGTGTGAGGGAAGATGTGAGTGTGTGAGGGAAGGTGTGAGTGTGTGAGGGAAGATGTGAGTGTGTGAGGGAAGGTGTGAGTGTGTGAGGGAAGGTGTGAGTGTGTGAGGGAAGATGTGAGTGTGTGAGGGAAGGTGTGAGTGTGTGAGGGAAGGTGTGAGTGTGTGAGGGAAGGTGTGAGTGTGTGAGGGAAGCTGTGAGTGTGTGAGGGAAGGTGTGAGTGTGTGAGGGAAGATGTGAGTGTGTGAGGGAAGATGTGAGTGTGTGAGGGAAGATGTGAGTGTGTGAGGGAAGGTGTGAGTGTGTGAGGGAAGGTGTGAGTGTGTGAGGGAAGGTGTGAGTGTGTGAGGGAAGATGTGAGTGTGTGAGGGAAGGTGTGAGTGTGTGAGGGAAGGTGTGAGTGTGTGAGGGAAGGTGTGAGTGTGTGAGGGAAGGTGTGAGTGTGTGAGGGAAGGTGTGAGTGTGTGAGGGAAGATGTGAGTGTGTGAGGGAAGTTGTGAGTGTGTGAGGGAAGGTGTGAGTGTGTGAGGGAAGGTGTGAGTGTGTGAGGGAAGTTGTGAGTGTGTGAGGGAAGGTGTGAGGGTGTGAGTGTGTGAGGGAAGATGTGAGTGTGTGAGGGAAGGTATGAGTGTGTGAGGGAGGTGTGAGTGTATGAGGGAAGGTGTGAGTGTGTGAGGGAAGGTGTGAGTGTGTGAGGGAAGGTGTGAGTGTGTGAGGGAAGGTGTAAGTGTGTAAGGGAAGATGTGAGTGTGTGAGGGAAGATGTGAGTGTGTGAGGGAGAGATGTGAGTGTGTGAGGGAATGTGTGAGTGTGTGAGGGAAGATGTGAGTGTGTGAGGGAAGGTGTGAGTGTGTGAGGGAAGATGTGAGTGTGTGAGGGAAGGTGTGAGTGTGTGAGGGAAGATGTGAGTGTGTGAGGGAAGGTGTGAGTGTGTGAGGGAAGGTGTGAGTGTGTGAGGGAAGGTGTGAGTGTGTGAGGGAAGATGTGAGTGTGTGAGGGAAGGTGTGAGTGTGTGAGGGAAGATGTGAGTGTGTGAGGGAAGGTGTGAGTGTGTGAGGGAAGATGTGAGTGTGTGAGGGAAGGTGTGAGTGTGTGAGGGAAGATGTGAGTGTGTGAGGGAAGATGTGAGTGTGTGAGGGAAGATGTGAGTGTGTGAGGGAAGGTGTGAGTGTGTGAGGGAAGATGTGAGTGTGTGAGGGAAGATGTGAGTGTGTGAGGGAAGGTGTGAGTGTGTGAGGGAAGGTGTGAGTGTGTGAGGGAAGCTGTGAGTGTGTGAGGGAAGGTGTGAGTGTGTGAGGGAAGATGTGAGTGTGTGAGGGAAGATGTGAGTGTGTGAGGGAAGATGTGAGTGTGTGAGGGAAGGTGTGAGTGTGTGAGGGAAGGTGTGAGTGTGTGAGGGAAGATGTGAGTGTGTGAGGGAAGGTGTGAGTGTGTGAGGGAAGGTGTGAGTGTGTGAGGGAAGGTGTGAGTGTGTGAGGGAAGGTGTGAGTGTGTGAGGGAAGATGTGAGTGAAGGTGTGAGTGTGTGACGGAAGGTGTGAGTGTGTGTGGGAAGGTGTGAGTGTGTGAGGGAAGGTGTGAGTGTGTGAGGGAAGATGTGAGTGTGTGAGGGAAGGTGTGAGTGTTTGAGGGAAGATGTGAGTGTGTAATTACCTAAGTTTAATTACCTAAGTGTAGTTACAGGATGAGAGCTACGCTCGTGGTGTCCCGTCTTCCCAGCACTCTTTGTCATATAACGCTTTGAAACTACTGACGGTCTTGGCCTCCACCACCTTCTCACCTAACTTGTCCCAACCGTCTACCACTCTGTTTGCGAAAGTGAATTTTCTTATATTTCTTCGGCATCTGTGTTTAGCTAGTTTATATCTATGACCTCTTGTTCTTAAAGTTCCAGGTCTCAGGAAATCTTCCCTATCGATTTTATCAATTCCTGTTATTATTTTGTATGTAGTGATCATATCACCTCTTTTTCTTCTGTCTTCCAGTTTTGGCATATTTATTGCCTCTAACCTCTCTTCGTAGCTCTTGCCCTTCAGTTCTGGGAGCCACTTAGTAGCATGTCTTTGCACCTTTTCCAGTTTGTTGATGTGCTTCTTAAGATATGGGCACCACACAACCGCTGCATATTCTAGCTTTGGCCTAACAAAAGTCGTGAACAATTTCTTTAGTAAATCGCCATCCATGTATTTAAAAGTAATTCTGAAGTTAGAAAGCGTGGCATAGGCTCCTCGCACAATATTCTTTATGTGGTTCTCAGGTGATAGTTTTCTTTCTAGAATCACCCCTAGATCTCTTTCTTTATCAGAATTCTTTAAAGATTTCTCACATAACATATAGGTTATGGTTGGTCTTTGTTCTATTCCACATTCCATAACATGGCATTTTTTAACAATAAATTCCATTTGCCAAGTGGTGCTCCATATACTTATTTTGTCCAGGTCATCTTGAAGGGCATGACAATCATCTAAGTTTCTTATCCTTCCTATTATCTTAGCATCATCAGCAAATATGTTCATATAATTCTGTATACCAACTGGTAGATCATTTATGTAGACAATAAACATCACTGGTGCAAGAACTGAACCCTGTGGTACTCCACTTGTGACATTTCTCCAGTCCGATACATTGCCTCTGATCACTGCCCTCATTTTTCTATCAGTCAGAAAATTTTTCATCCATGTTAGAAGCGTACCTGTCACCCCTCCAATATTTTCCAGTTTTCAGAACAACCTCTTATGTGGAACTCTGTCAAAAGCCTTTTTTAGGTCCAGATAGATGCAGTCAACCCAACCATCTCTTTCCTGTAATATCTCTGTTGCTCGATCATAGAAACTGAGTAAATTCGATACACAGGATCTTCCAGATCGAAAACCATACTGTCTGTCTGATATTATATCATTTCTCTCCAGGTGTTCTACCCATTTAGTTTTAATTATTTTTTCCAATATTTTGACTATTACACTTGTCAATGATACCGGTCTATAACTAAGGGGTCTTCCCTGCTTCCACTTTTGTAGATTGGAACTATGTTAGCCTTTTTCCACACATCAGCTACAACTCCTGTAAACAGGAATGCCTGAAAAATCAGTTGAAGAGGAATGCTGAGCTCAGGTGCACATTCTCTCAGAACCCATGGTGAAACTCCATCTGGACCAACTGCTTTGTTCTTATTTAACTCCTAGAGCATTTTTTCCCACTTCGTCTCTAGACACCCTTTATGTGCTCTATGTTGTTCTCTGGAATTCTTATTGTATCTGGTTCCCTGAAGATTTCATTTTGTACAAACACACTTTGGAACTTTTCGTTTAATGTTTCACACATTTCCTTTTCATTTTCCGTAAATCTATTTACCATTTTCAACCTCTGAATATTATCCTTTACCTGCAATTTGTTGTTTATGAATTTATAGAATAGACCTGGTTCTGTTTTACATTTGTCTGCAATCCCTTTTTCAAAATTTATTTCTGCCTCTCTCCTCACTGCCGTGTAGTTGTTTCTCGCATCTTTGTAACGCTGGTATGTTTGGGGGTTTGGCCTCTTCCTGTATTGATTCCATTTTTGTGTCTTTTGGTCTCTGGCCCTCTTCCCTCTCGTGTGAGGGAAGATGTGAGTGTGTGAGGGAAGATGCGAGTGTGTGAGGGAAGATGTGAGTGTGTGAGGGAAGATGTGAGTGTGTGAGGGAAGATGCGAGTGTGTGAGGGAAGGTGTGAGTGTGTGAGGGAAGATGTGAGTGTGTGAGGGAAGATGCGAGTGTGTGAGGGAAGATGTGAGTGTGCGAGGAAAGATGTGAGTGTGTGAGAGATGTGAATGAATTTGTGAGTGAAGATTCCTACTGAATTTCTCAACTGTAGTCTCCTGTATTCTCTCCTCACAACTCACACTACATAACACTGAAGACATGAGAAGCTTCACATAATATCAGGACCTCTAATGGCCTGGTACAGCAGGCAAGGTTAAGGCCAGAGCTGTGTGGACCGTCATGGCTTGGACACAACTTGGACAGCTTACCAGCCTGGACAGAACATGGACAGCCCTGTCCTCGGCCAGGTAAGAAGAGGCTGCCACCTCCCGTCTCTGTCTTACTTGGTGATTAAAGTCTTCCGGTAATCTTCAGGTGTCACAACATACACTATAAAGAACAGTATTACCTACGAGAAAAAAAATTACCGACACTGAAATCCTTTATATTCATATTATTATAAATTCTGAAAACCCTTTAGCTCGCCTGAAATCATTATTTTTTTTTAAATAGTGAAATAATGTCGGACGATGAGACAGTTTTGTGAAAAAATATTAATAAAACACATGTTGTTAGTACTTGGAATTTTTACACATAAAAAACTGATTTTTCTAGTTCAATTAATTCACCGAACTTTTTTAATATCAAATACTTTTAATTGCAATTGATATTCAAGTGAGTTATAAATTTGCAGGGAGATTATATCACTGAACCAGCCTGGGAACCTTCAACAAATTATGTTCTCTGTTGAACAGTATTTGTTGAGGGAAACAATTAATTTCCAGTTATTCTGAGAGGATTCAGGTATGTTGTTCAGGTGTGATTGTTGGTCAGGTGTGGTGACTGTTGTTGGTCAGGTGTGTTGACTGTTGTTGGTCAGGTGTGTTGACTGTTGTTGGTCAGGTGTGTTGACTGTCCTGTTGTTGGTCAGGTGTGGTGACTGTCCTGTTGTTGGTCAGGTGTGGTGACTGTTGTTGGTCAGGTGTGTTGACTGTCCTGTTGTTGGTCAGGTGTGGTGACTGTTGTTGGTCAGGTGTGGTGACTGTCCTGTTGTTGGTCAGGTGTGGTGACTGTTGTTGGTCAGGTGTGGTGACTGTTGTTGGTCAGGTGTGGTGACTGTTGTTGGTCAGGTGTGTTGACTGTTGTTGGTCAGGTGTGGTGACTGTGTTGGTCAGGTGTGTTGACTGTTGTTGGTCAGGTGTGGTGACTGTTGTTGGTCAGGTGTGTTGACTGTTGTTGGTCAGGTGTGGTGACTGTTGTTGGTCAGGTGTGGTGACTGTTGTTGGTCAGGTGTGGTGACTGTTGTTGGTCAGGTGTGGTGACTGTTGTTGGTCAGGTGTGGTGACTGTTGTTGGTCAGGTGTGTTGACTGTTGTTGGTCAGGTGTGTTGACTGTTGTTGGTCAGGTGTGGTGACTGTTGTTGGTCAGGTGTGTTGACTGTTGTTGGTCAGGTGTGGTGACTGTTGTTGGTCAGGTGTGGTGACTGTTGTTGGTCAGGTGTGGTGACTGTTGTTGGTCAGGTGTGGTGACTGTTGTTGGTCAGGTGTGGTGACTGTTGTTGGTCAGGTGTGGTGACTTGTTGGTCAGGTGTGGTGACTGTTGTTGGTCAGGTGTGGTGACTGTTGTTGGTCAGGTGTGGTGACTGTTGTTGGTCAGGTGTGTTGACTGTTGTTGGTCAGGTGTGTTGACTGTCCTGTTGTTGGTCAGGTGTGGTGACTGTTGTTGGTCAGGTGTGTTGACTGTCCTGTCAGGTGTGTTGACTGTCAGGTGTGGTGACTGTTGTTGGTCAGGTGTGGTGTGACTGTTGTTGGTCAGGTGTGGTGACTGTTGTTGGTCAGGTGTGGTGACTGTTGTTGGTCAGGTGTGGTGACTGTTGTTGGTCAGGTGTGGTGACTGTTGTTGGTCAGGTGTGGTGACTGTTGTTGGTCAGGTGTGGTGACTGTTGTTGGTCAGGTGTGGTGACTGTTGTTGGTCAGGTGTGGTGACTGTTGTTGGTCAGGTGTGGTGACTGTTGTTGGTCAGGTGTGTGTGACTGTTGTTGGTCAGGTGTGGTGACTGTTGTTGGGTGTGTGGTGACTGTTGTTGTCAGGTGTGTTGTCTGTTGTTAGTCAGAGTGTGGTGACTGTTGTTGGTCAGGTGTGGTGACTGTTGTTGGTCAGGTGTGGTGACTGTTGTTGGTCAGGTGTGGTGACTGTTGTTGGTCAGGTGTGGTGACTGTTGTTGGTCAGGTGTGGTGACTGTTGTTGGTCAGGTGTGGTGACTGTTGTTGGTCAGGTGTGGTGACTGTTGTTGGTCAGGTGTGGTGACTGTTGTTGGTCAGGTGTGGTGACTGTGTTGGTCAGGTGTGGTGACTGTTGTTGGTCAGGTGTGGTGACTGTTGTTGGTCAGGTGTGGTGACTGTTGTTAGGTGTGGTGACTGTTGTTGGTCAGGTGTGGTGACTGTTGTTGGTCAGGTGTGGTGACTGTTGTTGGTCAGGTGTGGTGACTGGTGTTGGTCAGGTGTGGTGACTGTTGTTGGTCAGGTGTGGTGACTGTTGTGTGGTCAGGTGTGGTGACTGTTGTTGGTCAGGTGTGGTGACTGTTGTTGGTCAGGTGTGGTGACTGTTGTTGGTCAGGTGTGGTGACTGTTGTTGGTCAGGTGTGGTTGACTGTGGTTGTGTGGTCAGGTGTGGTGACTGTTGTTGGTCAGGTGTGGTGACTGTTGTTGGTCAGGTGTGGTGACTGTTGTTGGTCAGGTGTGGTGACTGTTGTTGGTCAGGTGTGGTGACTGTTGTTGGTCAGGTGTGGTGACTGTTGTTGGTCAGGTGTGGTGACTGTGTTGTGTTGGTGGTGGTGACTGTTGGTGGTGTGGTGGACTGTTGTTGGTCAGGTGTGGTGACTGGTGTTGGTCAGGTGTGGTGACTGTTGTTGGTCAGGTGTGGTGACTGTTGTTGGTCAGGTGTGGTGACTGTTGTTGGTCAGGTGTGGTGACTGTTGTTGGTCAGGTGTGGTGACTGGTGTTGGTCAGGTGTGGTGACTGGTGTTGGTCAGGTGTGGTGACTGTTGTTGGTCAGGTGTGGTGACTGTTGTTGGTCAGGTGTGGTGACTGTTGTTGGTCAGGTGTGGTGACTGTTGTTGGTCAGGTGTGGTGACTGGTGTTGGTCAGGTGTGGTGACTGTTGTTGGTCAGGTGTGGTGACTGTTGTTGGTCAGGTGTGGTGACTGTTGTTGGTGGTCAGGTGTGGTGACAGGTGTGGTGACTGTTGTTGGTCAGGTGTGGTGACTGTTGTTGGTCAGGTGTGGTGACTGTTGTTGGTCAGGTGTGGTCAGGTGTCAGGTGTGGTGACCTGTGTTGGTCAGGTGTGGTGACTGTTGTGTTGTGTCAGGTGTGGTGACTGTTGTTGGTCAGGTGTGGTGACTGTGTTGGTCAGGTGTGGTGACTGTTGTTGGTCAGGTGTGGTGACTGGTGTTGGTCAGGTGGTGGTGACTGGTTGTGGTGTCAGGTGTGGTGACTGTTGTTGTCAGGTGTGGTGACTGTCCTGTTGGTCAGGTGTGGTGACTGGTGTGGTGTCAGGTGTGGTGACTGTTGTTGGTCAGGTGTGGTGACTGTTGTTGGTCAGGTGTGGTGACTGTCTGTGGTCAGGGAGTGTGGTGACTGGTGTTGGTCAGGTGTGGTGACTGTTGTTGGTCAGGTGTGGTGACTGTTGTTGGTCAGGTGTGGTGACTGTTGTTGGTCAGGTGTGGTGACTGGTGTTGGTCAGGTGTGGTGACTGTTGTTGGTCAGGTGTGGTGACTGTTGTTGGTCAGGTGTGGTGACTGTTGTTGGTCAGGTGTGGTGACTGTTGTTGGTCAGGTGTGGTGACTGGTGTTGGTCAGGTGTGGTGACTGGTCCTGTGTTGGTCAGGTGTGGTGACTGTTGTTGGTCAGGTGTGGTGACTGTTGTTGGTCCCCTGTGGTTAGGTGTGGTGACTGTTGTTGGTCAGGTGTGGTGACTGTTGTTGGTCAGGTGTGGTGACTGGTGTTGGTCAGGTGTGGTGACTGTTGTTGGTCAGGGTGTGGTGACTGGCCTGTTGTTGGTCAGGTGTGGTGACTGTTGTTGGTCAGGTGTGGTGACTGGTGTTGGTCAGGTGTGGTGACTGTTGTTGGTCTGGTTGTTGGTCAGGGTGTGGTGACTGGTGTTGGTCAGGTGTGGTGACTGGCCAGGTTCTCGCCCGTGAGTGTTATTATCTTTACTCCAGCACCATCCTGGCTTAGTCGGTGTTGATGAAAGTGCAAAATAAAATTCAAGAGAACTTTTACTTGGTGATGATGACGGGAGTTGTGCTTGTTAAGGGGAAAATGTGTACAAGCCTTTAAGGAGCCAAGTTGTTCATTTTGTTGAACTTTGACTATGATAAAAATGTTGATGAACTTTAACGATGTTACAAATTTTGCTAAACTGTTTCTATAATTCATTTTTTTTGTACAATACTGAATATGGTCTCCCAGGCGAATTTACAGTCAGCATTGTTTTAAGGATTGAAAATGGGAGAGGGAGAGACGAGAGAGGGAAGGTTGGTGAGGGGTAATAGGGGAGAGGAGGGGTAGATGGGGGAGAGAGGGGGAAGAAGATGAGATAAGAGAAGAGAGATGAGAGATGAGAGAGGGGGGGGGGGGAGAGTGAGA